>JAQFZN010001604.1:0-14857 GCA_034687075.1 Geophilus carpophagus
ACTATTAAAAACTCATGCAACCTAAAAATGCAACTGATCAAGACTGATTTTAATTAATAAAGCAGCATTGGCACTGACGCAGATTAATTGGCATGAATCAGCAGATATGCGTCAATCAGTTTGTGCCAAATTTGTATTGACCGGTTCAGTATGAATCAAATCTGTACTGACCTGTTCAGTTTGTGCCAACTCTGTATTGACCGGTTCTGTATGTGTCAAATCAATGCTGACTGATTCAGTGTACGTCAAATTATTTGCAATATAGTGAATTGTCAATACAGCTGCAGTCATTTCAGAAGGGCCGCAGAAAATCATTCAAATGGCTGCGGGTTGGACATGGCTGCACTAGCGTAATGTTTAATCACATCTCATTTTCATAATGTCGCCAGTTGAGTTCACTCTTTTTTTATGTTTAGTATATTTTTGTATTCTCCCTTCTGGCTGTTTAAAGGTTAATAAACAGTTTATGTTTGTCTAGAAAAATCTGACTCTTTAAATTTCCTTATTACGTCACACAGAAATCCCGTCACAGTAGTTGCCATACAACCTGCTAAAGTACTTAGTAATTCTCCTGACATGTACCATCTAACTGAAATTAGTTTTTTCTCAGGTTTGGCCAACAGTCTAGGCGTGGGCCCCATTTGCTACTTCTGCTATGTAGCTAATCCAACTCTGTACAAAATGGCTACATGACTAGATAAACAGAGGTTAAATAATACTTCAACAGTAGATACTAAACTAGGGTTAAACAAGTAATAATAAAATAAAAATCACCTAATTAATACTGATTAAACATTAACTGATGATAGGAATATAATGCAAAGTATTAATCTAATAATAAAACATGAAAAAATATTTAATAAGTAGAAATGACAAATAACTGAAGCATTATTCTAGCTGGTATTGCTCTATATCGAATGAGGATGTCATGATTGGATATGTTGAAATCATGTAGATAACGGTTTAGGGTATTTGGTAGGTTAAGCAGGGTTAAAATCTGTAATTGTTACAAATAAATATTAGTTCCTTAATAACAATAGAACAAACATAAAATATATAAAAGAATTATAATTTTAATAAAATAAAGAGAAAAGTAAAGAATCAAAGTGACAAAACAGAAGAAATTAGTTAAAAACCAATATCTCAGTGAGATATTTATGCTAAATCAAGTTAATGATCATGTTCGTACAGCGAGTGCCAAGACAGCAATCCAGGTAAACGACCAGCAAAGCAACAATTGCTAAGGCAGTGATTGCAAACACAGCAATTACCGAATCAAAACTTATGCTCAAGCAGAGACTTTCAGATGAACAATCAATTCAGCATAGCAGCTTTTCGATTCTAGTGAAACTTACACAGTCAAACGGACAGAGTTTGGTTTAGCAAATGCCCTATGAGTAGCAGGATGGAGCAAGAGTTCTCTGCTCTATTTATGTACAAATAAAATAAAGTAAAAAAAGAAAAAAATTTCTCATTGAACATTAAAAAGAAAACTTTTTTCAATTGGATTGAGTCATTAATGGACTCAAGAGGCAGAGCTAGATTTAAAAGCTAGATTTAAACTCGTGTTGATGAGAATTTAAATATTTAAGATTAACGTTTTTCTTCTCTTTACTGATTGTGTAACTATAACAGACAAATTCTTTTGATCAACAAAAACAAATTTCTTTGTTAATGCTTACAGTCTTGCAAGCTTTTAAAATGAAAATCAAGTATTATTTGACATGATTACAACATTAAAATCCCTTTAAAATTTTTGACACCAATTCTAAAGCAGTTATTTGTATGAAATGTAATTTGGCACTTAAAAACATATTTTTTTATTATTTATTGCCTTTGCCATTGTATTCCTAATTTTAACACTGTTTTTTGTGACTTTTAAATTATTTTCTCATATAAGCCAAAATAAATTATTGAAATGCCTGTGAAGAATTCAGATGTTGAAAAAGGCCATCTGGCTATGAATACAGAAAATGAAGAGCAGACAGAGAGAAACAGTTTGAACAAAATAAAAGATTTATAAGCATTAAATAATACTAGCTGATTCCCGCAGAACATCTGCGAGATAAAGATGCGTTTATATGCAGTATTTTCTCGCATAGCCGGATTGAAGTATTGCAGGGCCTAAGCAAAAAAATTTTGGGGCCCTTCTTCCCCACACAAAAAAGTTAATTTGAAAAAATTTAAAAAATACACTTATTACATATAATAAATATAAAGACATATGCAACAAAAAAAATTAATTACTAAGTTGAAAATATGTCTTATGTTTTTGACTTAAATACATTCATTCATGTCAAAAACATCAAAATAATTATAACATTTTTTTTCAATTTTTTTTCGGAGCCCTAAGCTACTGCTTATTTTGTTTATGCGTCAATTTGGCCCTGTTTTCCCATATTGAGGTATAACAATAACAATTGGAAATAAATTAGAAATCAGAAAACAAATTAATTCTTTTAAATTTTGAGAAATTAATTTTCCTGATTTCATAAAATTCATCAAATTTAAATATTAAAATATTATTTTTAAATCAGGAAAATTGATTTACCAAAATTTCAAAAAATTAATTTGTTATCTGATTTATTTCCAATTGTTATTCATAGCCTATACATGCACCTTTCAGTAATATGGATGACTGATTATAGGTAGTAGCTCCTCTAAATCTCATTTTTTGCATTTTGAATTTTGAATTTCTGTTTGGATATAATCTTATTTATGAGAACCAATTTTTTTTACTTTCTATTTCTGTTTTGATTTGACTTGTTTTGATTTTTTAGTTAATTTGTTCACAATATATATACAATGTAACAGTTGGTGAAACATGGTGCGTGTGTCATATCACTGGCTTTAAAAGGGTCATGTGACCAAGAATGACGTGGCGTTACACACACGCACCTTAGCCTTTTATATATATAGATGTTATATCAAAAAAGCAAGATGAAGATCATACAGGTCTAGAAGAACTATCCACTGCAGCTACTGTCATCTCAACTATTTCTGCTAATCTGACTGAACCAATGATACTTCATGACGATAACAGTGCACCATCAGTTCAAAGTCAAAGGATGGAATTGTTAGAACATAATGATGAAGCAGTTCAAGTATAAGAAATCAATGATGAAAAGTCTGAGGATAAGATACAAGAAACACTAAAAGATTGTGGTACTTGGCCAGTTCTTTAAAATAGCAACATTCTAGATCATTTAATTAAAATTGGTCCATCACAAATTATTATTAAAAAATGCTCTAAAGATGAGAAAGGTCGACATTTTTTAAGCTTTTATTACAATAGAAAACTTTCAAATGGTAAAGTTTATTGGAATCGATAGTTAGTATAATCTGTTATGAAAGATTCTGTATTTTGTTTTTGACACTAAATTAAATTCCAAATTGGTCAGTGATAAATTCAATAAATGGAAAAATTTATCTCAAACAGTTGGAATTCATGAAAATAGCAACTTTCATATGAACTGTTATCAGCAATGGGTGGAAACTGAAATGAGAATGAAAACAAGATGTACAATAGATAAAAAAAAAACAAAAAATAATTGATAAAGAAAGTTTCCAATGGCAAAATGTTCTCCTTTAATTAATGAATATTACTCTGTATCTAGCAGCAAATAATATGGCTTTTAGAGTATGCCTTAGTAAACTATATACAGTGTGTTTAGTTATAAGTGTTTCAATCAAATAATGTCAGCAGACTAGAGCATCCAGTACCAGTTCATATTTTCAGAACCGGGTCTCTGGTACTAAAATTGTTTAGTCCTGAGTTCCCTGTACTGGCACAAGTGCGGGAAAAAAATTGATTTTTTTTTTAAAGAAAAAAATTTATTTATTTAAAAATGAATAAAATTTAGATTAATTAAATTGTTAATTTAAAATGTGAGCAAAGAAAGCACAATATATCTAAACTATCATCACTTAATGATGATCTGATTTTTGTTGCAAGTATTGCACATGCAGAAAAAAATCTCAGACTCGACACTAGCAGGTGGTACTGAATTCAAATAGTTGTATGTCTTTTCAAAGTTAGACCCTCTGTTATTTTCTGCCTCAAAAATTGCTATTTCTTTTTTGATAATACCTATAAGATCTTTTGATGATTTTGATTTTGATGGAATTTTAAAATTCATTTTCTGACTGATTGCTTTATCCAGTTTTTCTTGTAAAGACAGAAGTACTTTTTCATCTTCAATAACTTCATTGTCTGATTATAGTTCTGATGATTGTTCAATACTAGGGTTTTTGACAGACAAGTGACCAAACCAACAATCAAGTTAATAATCTCAGATTTAGTTAACCATTTAAATTGTAAACTTGAATCCAGATTTAATTCTTCACAAAGTTGATTGCCTTTATGTAAGTATTGTAGCAAACTAGATAAGTTGGTTCTGTTGTGGATGGAATTGAAAGGAGGAAAAAGAAGCATGTAGTTAAAGTTTGAACAGATAAAGAGGAGAGAAATTTATTTCACAAAGAACAACTATAAACTAAAGCAACAGTAACCAATAGCATATAATAAATTATAAGTTAACAATGTAATAATTAAAGTCTAACATATTTCTCCCAATTTTTTTTCTTTCTTTTCTTTTTGTGTGTCAAGTTTTTCCTTTTTTTGAGTTGGTGTTGAGTCCGAAAAGTGGAGCATGATGTTGTATTACTTCATAACTGACAATCCTAGTAAGAAAATCTGCTGGCATCTCATTTGATTTCAAATATTTCAATAAAATAATTTTCTTCTCTTTTAAATTACTTAGAAAGTGTGTCTTGCGATGAAAATGTTTTGTAGTATTGTGCAGTAAAGAATCTCTTGATATCTTAATTGCAGATTGTTTGTCACTAAATAATATAGTTTGTGACGGACTCACTGTGTGACGTCAAAAGGAAATAAAGAAAGCTGGAATTCTCCTCAAAATAACATAGATTATTTATTCCAATTGCTAAATAGCCAAAAAATATAAAAGTACAAAAATATAAGAAATGAAAAGTCAACTCTCTCTCTCTTGGAGAGAGTGGACTGAACTGGTGGCAACTCTATGCAAATTAATGTACATTATGCAAATGGGAAACAATTAAATATTACAAGATGGACAAGATTACTTATTAAACATCATAAATATCAAAAGCTTATATAAATGTAAAACTACTAAAACTAAGTAATAGAGAGATAAAATGAACATATAAGCGCTGGCTGCAAGGGTTACGCTCACGGCTCGCAGGTTCACCTGTAATGTCACAAAACATGAATTAATACACTGCTAAATGATAAGAAAACTTAGGCAACAGAAGGAACACTAACATAGTGAAATTAACAGAATACAGGAAAGTCTAGTCAAAGTATATGATACTGAGATAAGAAACCTCAGTGCCAAAACGGGGACACATCAAATTTTTCAAAATTTCGATTTGCGGAGATTAGTTTCAATTCCCAATTTATCAAATTTTTCAAAATTTCAATTTGCGGAGATTAGTTTTGATTTGCGGAGATTAGTTTCCATTCCCAATTTATCAAATTTAACAATTCACAATTTTTCAAAGTTTTTCGATTAGCAGTAACTGCAACTATTAATTTATTCATTTCTATTTATACATTCCTAAATGTGAACGATTCTTCTATGTACAGTATGGTGGAAGAAACGTAATTCGAAGAAGTGATTGGTTAATCACTTCTTCGAATAAATTTGGTGTCAAATAAGTGGTCGTCAATGAAACGAACCACTTAAGCACTTTTTTGAAGAAATGACTTTCGAAGAAGTGAATGAACCTGCAATTAACTGCAGTTCCACCAATACAAACAATAAATCCACTAAATGACTTAGAGTCTGATCTCCATCTCCATTCCAATCAGCATCTGCATAGACAACTAAATCTTCATTTGAAGATTTAAAATTAAGGCAAAATTCCTCTGTATATTTCAAATAACGCAATATACGTTTTGCTTGTATCATTGCTGTTCTGTTAGGATTTGCTTGAAACTGTCCCAAAAATGAAACAGCAAAAGAGATATCTGGTCTGGTTCCAGTAACAAAGTGAATTAGTGAACCAAGTAATTCTTGATATTCTTGTATCTCATCATCTGGTAAATAATTATCATCAGTATAAATGATTCATGAGGTGTTTTAGCTCTATTACAATTGTTCATATTAAATTTCTTTAATACTTTATTTAGGTATGCTTTTTGTGATAATATTATTGATTTGTTCTGAGTTATTGTTATTTCCATACCAAGAAGAGATTTGAAGTTCTTTAAAATTCTTATTTCTGTTAGATATAAGTTCTCTCAATAAACTATCGTTACCATGTATGGCTCCGTACATCTCTCTCACATGGCACAGTCGACTATGGAACTAAGAAAATAAAGAAATGAAGTAAGATAAAGATAAAGAATAAAGTCAAGAAAAAAGAAGAATAAAAATAAGAAAAAGATGAAAGAGAAAGGAAAATAATCAAGCTAAGAAAAGAATAAAAACAAAAGAGCAAATACTAAAGAAAAACGTAAACAAGAAAAAGAGTAAACATAAAGAAAATAAGAAAAAAGCAAGGGATTAAAGAAAAATAAGAAAAACATAAATAAGAAAAAGAGCAAACATAAAGAAAATAAGGAAAAAGAAAGAGATTAAAGAAAAATAAGAAAAGCAAGATATCAATAGAAAATAAGAAATATTTTAACAGTAAGCAACTCTACTTATAAAGAAAATGGAAGGAATCACAAAGGAATTAGACCTAACACAGATAAATATAACCAATCCTTTCATCATTCATAAATTTAAAAAAGATGAGATCAAAGAAGAACTTACTAGAAGAGGATTAGATGCAGAAGGATCAAAAAAAGATCTTGCATTACGTATAGTAGCAAGTAACCAAGAAGAACAAGAAAGATTAAAACTAAAAGGGATGAAAATTCAGATTCACCTAATGAACAAACACAACTTACAATTCTAATGATGAGAAAGATGATTGAAACCATGGAAATGATGACAAATAAGGAAACAAAGATAAATGTTACCATTAGTCCAGATATTTCCAAACAAGTTGAAATATATTCAGGTGATCCAACACAAAATGTTATGGATTGGATAACACAGATTGAGGCTATTAAAACCAGAAACCTTTGGGATGACAAGACCACCATTGAAGCTGCCTACACTAGATTAAAAAATCAAGCAAAAGATTGGTATAAATTTATTGTGAAAAATATTAAAACATGGCCTGAATACACCCAAGCTATTAAGGAAGCATTTCATAGACCAATGACATCTAGACTATGGATGGAGAAAATGGCTAGTAGAACATAAGCAAAAGATGAAAATGAATCTACATATGCCTATTCAAAATTAGCACTCCTTGCAAAATCACCCCAAACTTTAAGCTTAGATTGCCAAGCTGACTGGATTATTTCTGGTTTAAGAGATCCACTATTACGTGATCTGATGCAAAGTCGTTTTGATGCAAGCAAATGCACTATTATTGAATTAATTAGTGAGATAATTCAATTTGCAAGTAAAAAGAAAATAAATAACAAAGAAGAGATTGACACAAAGAAGTATGACTACAAGTCAATAAAAAGAGAAGAAAAAAGAATGGATGTAACTTTTGCACCAAAATGGAATACGACAATGAAAATTGATGAAGCAATTTGTTTTAATTGTCAAAAGAAAGGCCACTTAGGCAAAGATTGTCCAGAACCACGAAAAGAGAAATATGATAAACACACATCAACCAAAACATTTACCAAAACAGTAGGTTATGTAAACCAACAAACAAATATTATAAAGAGTTTAAACCCAAATAGAATGGTAATACCAATCAAAGTTAATGCACAAGATGTTATAACATTCATTGACCCTGGAGCAGAATTAACAATCATCACAAGTAATTTTGCTAAAAATCTGCAAATTATAGAAAAAGACTGGACAGATACACCAATTGAAGGATTGAATGGTACTGAAATTACTCCTTTAGGAAAAGCAAATCTAATTATTGAAATAGAAAAATTTAAAGGGAAAATAGCTAATGCAGCTATTGTACAAACCTTACCACATGATATCTTGATTGGTAATGATTGGAAAAAAGCAACTCATGTGTCAATAGTGAGCACTGAAAATAATGATGTCCAAATTTTACCTTCACAACAATGCTATAGAATTAAACAATCAACAAGACCATTCTTAGCAAGTTATGGAATATTAAATACAAAAGAAAACAACACAATAAAAATACAAGAATACAACAATGATGAACAATCATTTGTAAAAAAATTAAGCATTTTTAAAATTCCAAGATTTATTACATCAAAAATAAATAATACCTATACAAGATAAAAAGATGAAGAAATAACAAATGATAATATAATAAATAAAGACAATACAAATAAATTGAAAATTACACCAATTATCCAGAAGCCATCCCAAAATGAAAAGAAAATAATACAAGATTTACAAGAAAAAGTCATGAAAATAAAGATAAGCAATGATGTATCTAAGAAAGAAAAGGAAGAATTTCATGAAATTTTACTTTATAATCATAAGGTATTTACAACTCATGAATATGATGTGGATTTTGCCCATTTATAGAACACAAAATAGAACTTTTGGATGATAAGCCAATAAAAAAATTACCTGCAAGATTACCTTTAATTGACAGAAAATTTATGAAAAAAGAAATTGATAGAATGAAGAACGCTGGAATAATCATTGACTCAACATCTAATGCCTTTTGTAGTTTTGTGGTACATCAAGAATTACCCATCTACACCAGCAAGAATGGTCACAGACTTTAGAGATCAAAACGAATGCACAATCAAAGATCCATTTCCTGTTCAAGATATGAGAGCAATCTTTGATAGATTAAACCATAAGAAATTCTATTAAAAAATAGATATTAAAAAAGCCTTCTATAACATTCCAATGAGAAAAGAAGATCAAGCATTGACAGCATTTGTAACACCCAATGGCCATTATGAATATTGTAGAATGCCTTTTGGATTGTGCAATGCCCCAGCAACAATGGCACGTGCATTAGCCAAACTAAAAGAAAACCAATGGTGGGCTGATGAAGTGGAAACATTTGTAGATGACTTTGGAATAGGAACTCATGATGTTAAACACCATTTACAAATACTTAACTCATTATTACTAAGATTCATCGAATTTGGATTTCTAATCGATGTGGAAAAATGTGAATTTTTAGTAAATGAAATACATTTTCTAGGATTTATAATAGGTAGACACGGGATTCGAATAGACCCAAATCGTGTAAAAGCTATACTTCAATATAATGAATTGAAAAACCTACGTGAAGTCCGAAAATTCTTAGGATTTGCATCACATTTTAGGCGATTTATCCCCAATCTTGCCAAAATAACAAAACCATTAGAACGTCTTAAGAAGAAAAATGTGTCATTTGAGTGGACAACTGAATGTGAAGACTGTAATAAAAATAAAGAAAGCCCTAACAAATCCACTTATATTACAAGCATATGAAAACTATACTTTATGTAGATGCATCACAATATGCATTCTCGGCGCAGTTTTAACTCAACACAAAGAAGGGAAAAATAAACACTTAGTAGAATGTGCCAGTAAACTAATTTCTGAGTGTGACAGTAAAAAACACATTAACGAATTAGAAGCGCTCGCATTACATTGGGCCTTAACTGAAAAATTTCATGTATATTTATTTGGAATTTTACATTTTATGGTATTCACAGATAACTTGGCAGTATCACATGCATTAAAGAAATCTAAACTAAATAGAATATTTGCTTGAATAATAATTGATTTACAAGACTTTAACTTTGAAATGAAACAGATCTGGAAAAGAAAACTTAGCTGCAGATGCAATGTCACGTACAGAGATAAAAGATTCTAGATTAATTGCAATAATAGTTCAAGCAGAAAATTTAAGACTAAGCCAATTACAAAGACAAGATCCAAAACTAGGACCATTTTACAAACTAAAACGAAAAAAAAAAGAAAAAACCACTAAAGATTATAAATTAATTAATGAGATTTTACACAAGAAAGACAAAAATCACATTAAAAAATATTTAATAATTTGTCCTCGAAATACGATACAAAGTATTATACACATGGCTCACGATGAAGGTGGACATTTCGATACTACATGCACAATGCATCGTATTTTACGACGATATATTTGGATAGGAATGAGATCTGATATTAAAGAATATATTGACCAATGTATAAACATGTCAACGTATGAACCATAAAACTAATCAACCAAGTGGACAAATATTTAGTAGAATAACACCATCAACACCATTTGACACAATCTCAATTGATCACAAAATTCCTTTTAATATTTTAGGATGTGACAATTTTATTATTTGTACTGTAGATCATCTAACAAGATTCTTAATAACAAAAACAGTTAGAAATCGATCAGCAGATATGACAATTGATTTTATAACTAACTTAGGATTAAATTTCGGATGGCCAAGATAGATTCTTACAGACAATGACACATCTTATGAAGCAGATAATACGCAGAAATTTTTATTTGAAAAAGGAATTGAACATTTATTTTCAATACCATACAGACATGAATCAAATGGTATAGTGGAATGCATAATAGGCACACTATTGAGTGTCATAAGAAAACTATTAGATAATGAGATTGAAATAGAATGGAAACAACTAATACAAAAAGCTACATTATTAGTTAATACAAATTTCCATGTAGGACTACAAGATACACCATGTCACATGTTATTTGCATACCACCCTCGTTTAAACAAAGGTGAAGAAGCAGTACTAGATAGTACAGAAGGAGATCGACAAGCACAAATACCAACAATACGAGAAGACGCTCAAACTCGAATGAAACAATATTTACTAGAAATGGAAACTCGAGAAAATGCAACAAAAAACAAACAAGTATATCAAATGGAGACTATTTATGGATTAAGAATGAAACAGCAAAAAAATTTGCACCGAGATTTATTGGACCATACAGAGTAATTTCCAAGGAAAAAGATACATTTATCATACAAATAAAGAACACTACCAGAGCAGTCCATACATCTCAAGTCAAACCTTATAAGGAAATAGAATTTCCAAATGACACTACTGAATCAAAGACAAAATTTCTAAATAATACTCCCAAATTGGATATAAATCAAACTCAAGATTCGAGCCAAACATTATCAGAGGAAAAGACACCAATAATGACAGAACATCAAAAACGAATAAGAAAACCATCTAAATATTTAAGTGACTATATACTCGATTCAACTACTTAAACTTTAAAAATAAGTTAAATTTTAATTCAAGTCATTATGTTAAAGTTATGTTTAAAGTTAGAATTGTTATTTGAGATTATTCGCTATTTTAAGAATCACAAGTCGTGATTAATATTTTATATAATTTATTTTAATAATTTATGAAAATTGTCCAAAATGTTAACAATTTCCAATTTGTAAGGGACGTGTTAGATATAAAAATATCACTACTCGCCACTAGAGTTCTCTCAATAAACTATCGTTACCATGTATGGCTCTGTACATCTCTCTCACATTTCAAAGAAATTAGTAAACTTCTCTTGAAATCGAGTTACATGTTTTTCATTACCAGTGATTAAAACAATATCATCTACACAGACTGCAACAATTATAAACTTTTCTTTTTCTTTTAAAAAACACACACATTCATCATTTTCCAGACAATGAAAGCCTAGTTTTCTTAATACAGTACAAAGTCTTTTATACCAGCAGCGACCTGATTGTTTTAGGCCATATAAACTTCAGTTGAGTAAACACACTTGTTTTTCTTTATTTTTAACTTCAAAACCACTTGGTTGACGCATATATATGTCAGTATCAATTGTCCAATTCAAATAAGCAGTTTTAATATCAAACACACGTATTATCCAATTATTTCAAATAGCTAAGGCAAAAAGAATTCTTAATGTTAAATATCTTACAACTGGAGAATATGTGTCCATATAATCAATTCCGTTTCTTTGTGAAAAATCTTGAGCTACAAGATAAGCTTTATATCTTTCCACACTTCCATCTGGATTTAATTTACCAGTGAGAACCCATTTATTACCTACAATATTAATACCAAGTGGTGCATCAACCAATGTTCAAGTTTTCTTTAAAGCAAGTGAATCTAATTCTTCTTGTATGGCTTTATTTCACAATGGTCAATCCTTGCGTCTTTTTGCTTCACATAGAAGTATAGCTGATTCTGCTATATTTACTTCTTCAGATTCAGCTATTAATTCATCCATTTCATCTTCATTGGTTATAAAGCCATCCATTATTGGTGGTTTATGGATACGTGTAGATCTTCTTAATGGAACATCAATTAAATCCTCTGCACATATTTCAGGAATGGATAATTTTGAAAAATAATGTTTTCATGCATTGATGGAGTATCTTGAATTATAGGTTCCGGTTTCTGATCAGGAAGTATGGGTTTTAAGTTGAATATAGTTGATTCCATCTCAGTTTTATTTGAAGGCTTTGCATTCAAGAGGGTATTTCCTAATTCATCTTCAAAAAAGTCCACATTTAAGGAATTAACAATTGCATTTTTCTTTGGATCATATAAACGCCAGGCCTTTTTTCTTTTTGTATAACTCAAGAATATACATGGTAATGTTTTTGTACTCATTTTTGATCTGTCATGTGGATTAAGAAGAACTTCAGCATGACATCCAAAAACTCGTAAATGGCTGAAAGTTGGTTTTCTTTTATGCCAAACTTCAAAGGGTGTTTTTCCTTTAAGATGTTTTGTTGGACATTGGTTTCTCAAATATGCTGATGTGTTTACAGCTTCACCCCAAAAATTAAGTGGAAGATGAGAATCTGCTAATAATGATTGAGCTGTTTCAATAATTGTTCTGTTTATGCATTCCGCAACACCATTTTGATGTGGTGTATATGGTATTGTAGTTTCTTGAACAATTTTATTTGCTTGTAGAAAAGAAATAAATGCATTTGAATAGAATTCTCCACCATTATCAATACGAATATGTTTGATTTTATCATCAGTTTGTTTTCCTATCTCATTTTTAAATACTTTAAAAGTGTTAAAAGTTTCATTCTTTGATTTAAGTGGAAAAACAAAAATATAACATGATGCATCATCAACAATTGTTAAAATATATTTAGAACCTTCTTGGGATTGTTCTTTCATTGGTCCTACTAAATCCATATAAAGTAATTGCAAACGAGGATCAAAGTGTCGTGTTGCTAGTTTAGGTGTGGGTTTTTTTTTTTGACTTTGCACAGACACATGGAAGACATTTGGTTGCTTTAATAACTGGTAACTTTGTATTTCTGACCATTTCTTCTTTTCTTATTTGACCAAGAAAATTATAGCTGAGATGACCAAGTCTACGATGCCATAAAGTTGAACTATTTACACTTCTAACTTTATCTGTTGTATTATTGTGTAAAGCTTCTGTTTCTAAATAATAATTGTTTCCAATTCTTTTCCCACATAAAATCTGTATTTTATTTCTTACAACACTGCATTCTTTTGTGTCATACCATACTTTATATCCCATATCAGCTAATCGAGCAGTAGTGATAAGACTTTCCTTTAACTCTGGTACATATAATACATCAGTAAGTATTATATAATTCTTATCACCGTTACATTTTATTTTAATGCTGTCTTTTCTAATACTGAAACTTATTAATCCATTTGCCATATAGATTTTTCTCTTATAAGGTGTCATTTCCAAATCATAAAAATCATCTTTAATTGGCGACATAAGCTTATGAGAAGTTGCCCCTGAATCAAAATACCAAAATTCATTTATTTTCTTTTCTATTATATCACATGATGTAAACAAGAAATCTATTTCATCATCTTGAGTACTTGTTAGTTTAGCTTGTAGTTGAGTATTTCTCGTGCTTTTCTTTTTCTTTTCTGGACAATATCTTATAATATGGCCATATTTTCCACAGCCATAACATTTAACTGATTTTATATCTCGGCGTTGAAAGCTTTGATTATATTTTTAATGGTAAAAATTTTTTTTGTTTTTGTAATAAGATTTAGTGTTAGAAATCTTTTATCTTGAAGTAAGGCATAATGTAATTTATCCCAAGCAAGTGAAGATGGTGCTCTATTATAGTAACTATTGTATACATCTGGATATAAACTTGAAAAGCCTTTAATGACAAATAAGCAAAAATCAATTTCATTTACAGCTCTGCCACAATAAGTAATGCGTTCCTTTAATTGAGAAGCTTGTAATAAATAATCTCCAATATTCTCAGTTGGTAACATGTTTATGGAACTTAAATATTGAATAAGATTTGCTGCTAAATCTTCTTTGTGTGCATGATGCTTTTTCAAAAAATTCCAAATCTCTAAGGCTGATTTACAATTAATTATTAGGCATATCTGGCCTTGAGTTAAAGTAGAATATAAAATTGATCTTGCTAATGCATTCTTTTTAATCCAATTCTTTGATGATCCTGGAGTGAAACTTTTACTTGTAATACCTTTAGAAGATTTTTCCTTTGTGGAGTCTGTAGTTTCAATAGTTGATAGAGGTGTAGGTGTTAGAGTTTTAGGTAAAATATCTTGTGGGTTTACAAAAGATCCATCTATTACATTCCAAACACTTTGAGAGAGTAATAATTGCTCTAGAATTAGAGCCCAAGTGAAATAGTTGTCCTCTCCTAATTTAATTACTTTCTTAGCATATTCCATAATGCCTAATGTTCTAAAAGATGAACTTAATTTTCTTCTTTTAGCTTTATTTTTCTAAACCTTTTAGTTTTATTCTTCTAAACCTTTTAGTTTTATTCTTCTAAACCTTTTAGTTTTATTCTTCTAAACCTTTTAGTTTTATTCTTCTAAAC
>JAQFZN010001605.1:0-14847 GCA_034687075.1 Geophilus carpophagus
AACTAGCTACTGACTTCACAGTTCATTTTTGAAGAAATATGTTCAAAAATGTAATGTGACATTTAGCCAGTTACCAAGGTAACAAATTGTTCAGTGTATTCAATGTACTCAAGTTTATTTGCATCATAAATAAACTAACCTAAAGAAAGAGTTCTATTTTTAACAACTCTGTTGTAATTTAACAATTGCTTATAGAGCAAAATGCTTTTAAAAGATGAAAGTACTATTTGTAATTATTGTCTCAAAAAATTATTTTTAAATTGGTGAGTACCTTATAGGTACCTTTCCCTTGTAAGTGCAGGACCTTTTTTGTCAAAGTGTGTGGTGCACACTTTGACAAAAAGAAGGATGATCAAATGTTGGCTGACCCCACACAAAAACCAAAAAACCAGCACTAGATTTATTGGAAAACCAACCAATTTCTAACACTAAAATGTATCTGAATCCTACAGTAAATCATTTTTTCCTTCAAATGTTTTTTAAGACTTTTGTATTTGAAAAAGTTGTATCAAATAAGCACAAGTGAGTTAAGTCACCCATATTGGTTTCATTACCATTGAGAAAGTGGACTAATTTCATTTTTCCAGAATAATTGTGTCAGACTAACTAGTTTAGAAACAAACTTCAGTTTACTTTATCAATGAAAATAAAACTAATCTGTCTTGATAGTCAGTGCCACCTTAACCAATGGGCTAATGGGGCTGCAGCCCTAGGGCGTCATATGCAGAGGGGCACTGTGGCTATCTCGCAATGCAATAAAAAATATTGCAACACAAAGTATTATAAATAAAAAATTAGTAATTACCAACACCAAAAAACAATATTCTGATGTGATACTGTAATAAAAATATTTTTTTTAATAATTAAAAAGGGTGCCTAATATTGTTAGCCCAGGGTGCTTTAATGTGTTAAGACAGCCCTGTTGATAGTACAGTTCTAAGTAAAAAAAAATTGTGTGTACTGTAGATTTACATATTATTCTTACCGCATTTTTGTAGACTTCATCAAAAATCATTCCTGTTGCATAAAGGTATTTATATTTCTTACCAATGTATGCATAATTAATTTGTGGCATATCAAAACCTGGTGGTCCAAGAGTTTCAGGGTGAATAATTATTGTTCTATTACACAAATTTGCCTTTGCCATGCATCCATCTAGTTTAACTAAATTTTCTCCTTTCTTACACTTTACTTCCTGATAAAAAAAAAAAGAAATCATGTATCAACTTTCAGAAATAACAACATGAATTCAACTTCTAACCTACCTTTATTGTTTTAAATGTTGGCAAAACAAATCTTTGTGCTTGTGGTATTGACAATTTGTCAAATTGAGACATATCTAAGTCATTAAGATAAATATTATTTACAAGATCTGAGTTTGGATAAGTAACCAGATCAACTATAATATGGCCATTTTCTTCATAAGCATTTATGTGATTTACAGCAAAATGAGAAACAGAAGAAATGAATTTAGTTTTCCAAACTGTACCATTCCTTTTTTCAATCACACAAAACCGATTCTATCATTAGAAAGAAAAACATAAAATATGTATAATTATTACTATACAGGGTGTTCATTTATAAGTGTTCCAGTTAAATAATTTGCAAATGATCAGTTATGAAAAATCTGTTTAAACAAGCTAATATGAATAAGGGGGTGAAGAATTTAATGGTAGTTATAAATTTGATCTTTGTCCACTGGAAGTGCTTCATTGCAGTTCTATCTTTTTCTGTATTGGAGATAGAGCAAAACTTTCAATTAGAAAGTTGTAGAGGGCAAAAGTTATTCTAGAAAACACTGTTGCAAAATTGTTTTATTTGAATGATTGTTTAAAATGTGAGCAGACAAAAAATACTTGAATTTATTCACTACAACTAAGCTTATTATTTTGAATGTTAATAATGGAATTTTAATTTTTTAGTAGATTATCTTTAAACACTTGTTTTTTGGCTTTCTCTCTATTTTGTTAGTTCAATAAGATTCCACATGTACTCAACTAGAGGCTTTGAACAACCCAGTTGAGCATTTTATTCCTCACAATTTTTAACAATCATTCAAATAAAGCAATTTTAGAACAATGTTTTCTAGAATAACTTTTTGCCCTCTACAATTTTCTAATTGAAAGTTTTGCTCTATCTTTAATCCAGAAAAAGTTAGAACTGCAATGAACCACTTCTGGTGGACAAAGATTATTTTTATGACTACCGTTAAATTCTTCACTCTCTTATTTATATTAGCTTGTTTAAACAGATTTTTGATAACTTTGATTGTTTGCAAATTAACTTATAAAGGAACACCCTGTATATGCATATATACCTTTTCTTCAGAGTACCATTCTAAACTATCTTTAAAACTACAATCTTGAACTTGAGAAGCTATAAAACTTAATCCAATTTTTGCTTTTGACACTAAGGGTTGTTCAATAAAAATGATATAATTCTTTGTAATAGAAAAGCTGTGGATATATGAGAATTTCTTTTTTCTTCCAAACGGAAGTTGACATAGAGTTGATCCACTTGTTATTGAATTATTGGCACTTATTCCTAAATAAAATAGTAAATTTAACTTGTAGAAATAAAATCTAGTCCATCTAGTGCCAGATGTACATATACATTTTGAACCTTGTTATAACGAATAGCTAGGGGATTGAAAATTTGTTTGTTATAGTGAGGGTTTGCTATACCTGAAACTTCATTATAACTAATTTGTTTGTTATAGCAGGGTTAAATTTCATTATAACGGAATTCTTAGAAAGGGGAAGGAGTTGCAAAATTTTTTGGGCTCAGGGCCCTGCAATACCTAAATCTGGCCAGTCCATCATTAGAAAAAAACATTGCTAAAAAAATTCAATTTCTACAAATGAAACAATAGTAGCATTTTGGACATATTAAGCAAGATTTAGTACATTTCATCTTTGGCCTTTATTCATATAACTATGCAAAAGAGCAGAATAAATTTCCCATGCTTCAGATAGCAATTTTCTAGCACTAGTCTTGGGAATTAAGCTGACATGCAAAAATACAAGTTAATGTAGTTACCTTCAACTGCTAAAGAGTCATATGGAGGAAATTTTATAATCAAATATTTTAATCTAGTAAAAGAAACTCCAATATTATATGTAGTTCCATCATGATCAGTTAAAGGTTTTGCTGTAACCATATGAACTGGGTAAAAATTATTCAAATCTACCTGAAAATAAAATAATTGAAATTTTTTATTATTTATACAGTCGAACTTCCATAACTCAAACTTCTATAAGTCAAATATTTCTGTAACTTGAATCTTTCAAAAATTTTTGCATCAAGATTGCATTTTACATAAAAAATTGTTTCTATATCTCGAATTTTTTCGATGAATTATGCTGATTCGACTTTGGGAAGTTTGTCTGTATCTCTATGACAATGCATACTTACAGTTTCTTTAGTCTGAAGTGTTACAGGATCAATTCTATGTATGTAATGATTTTCTGTTGCAGTGTAAATATTTCCTTGAATTTGGTAAACATTTAATGTACTATTTTCTAATAATTCTGGAATTCTAAAGTTGGATAAAAATCTGGATATCGTGTTTTTACACACATCAGGATGAGTATTTGTACAAAATCGTTTATAAGATGCACTTTCTAAGTTCTTGCAGTGATATGTAACCTTAAAACAAAAGCATTTTAACTTTATCTACAAGATATAAAATAATACAAATATTCACCTGACCATTTATAAAAACAAAATTGTGAATTAAAGCAAATTCTTCAAAGTGGTCTTTTACAAAATCATAATGACCAGGACCACTGCGTAAGAAAACACCAGACATCCATTTTGGCACTTCACCTACTAAATAAAAATAATAATTAATTGAGTGGTAAATCTTATTCAATTTCCTTGAACATTTAAATGAATAATGAAAAATAGTGTTAAATCGATATATCAACTTTTTTTCACTCTTGATGTTTTTTAAACAAAAAAATGTACAAAAATTTAAAAAAATTTAAAAAAAATCAAAGTTTAAGGCCACAGATAAAAAATTATTTTGTATTGGAAAAAAAATCGTTTTTTAAGGTCAAAAAAAATCATTGGAGGGCGAAGGTTAATAGCTTTTTCATTCTAGTAACCTAGAAGTTTATAAATTCGTCTTTTTGTCCACTAGTTTTTATCAAAACAAGGCCTACAAGAAAAAAAATTGTGTGTTCTTGTGACCTTATTTACCACCAAACATCTAATTTGTATTGTCATATTACAAAACATTTAAAATGTTTGTGATGTCAATAGATATCTCTGATATTAAAGAAATTGTTGGTTGAACAAATGTCCATTTTCTTTATTAATTTTTATTTCCAATTTTTTTTAATTTCAATATTTTTTTTCTGTTTTGTTTCACAGTTAACAAGGATGATAGTAAAAATCACCCTTTCTTACGTGTACTACTGACCCAATTCTTATTTTTTATGCACTTACCTGACCTTCACCGTGTATATAATAAAAAAAATATTGAGGTTAGTTGACCTAGAGAAAACTGGGTCTTCACTGAATTTTTAAGTTCAAACTTTCACCCATTCTGTCACATCCTCAATGTCAGATCGTCAACAAATTTAATTTGCATGTTAAGTAAACAAATTAAATAATTTACATACATTTTACACTTAACCTTACAGTAAAATTTGTATAAATATAAAACAAAAGTGTAATTTACTTTTATTTCCATCATATATTTCAGTAAAGAAATTTAAATTTCAGGAACAAAGTTAACTTTTGTACACTTTTGTTATTTGCTACATAAATACTTTGAATTAAATTAAAAGTAATTCAATAAAGCACAAAATATTGGTGTTTCAATTAGTTCTAAGCCATTGCAAGCACTGAAGTAAAGGAAATAAATTAGTTTTATAACTTATTGGTAATAATGAGGTCATTGCAGTTAATAGGAATATAAATATGTCCTACCTTCTATTACTAATGTAACTGGTTTTGATTTTTCTTCAATTGATCGACCGAAATCACCACTGGCCATCAGGGGAAGTTGCACTTGAAACCTTATAGTAGTCCCATCCCAGTACTGTAGTAGTCTAATGCACCTACAACATATTATGGGTGGTACGCCATCTCGTGATCACTGCACAAACTATACACATTTTTTAAAATATTTAATGTGTTGTACATTGTATATTGTATAGAAATATATGCCAAAAATCTCTTGCAAAAAAGTATTATAAATTATTTTTATTAAAAAAAATAAAAACGAAACTTTTTTAACTGAAATTCGAAATGAATTTTAAAAAATACGAAAAAATAAAAATGATTTTTCTTTTTAAAAATGCAGTATTTTTAAATTATGTTGTGATACACAACACGTTTCACTCAAGCAGTTTTAAATTTTTTAAACCCACTTCAGCTTTAATTAAAAACTAACACCGAAGAGATGACAAATTCCAAACAATTTGAAATTCTCTAACACAAAGGTGATGATTTATGAACACAAACAATTATTCGAAGTAACATTAAAAGTGCAGATTGATATTCATCAATTTCAAGCGAAACAACGAACCAAAATCAAATACGCATACCATTGTAAACTACTAGAAACCAAACCATATTTTTAATCTTTTAGAAAAATTAATTAAATGATTATACACATCACAAACGAATTTTTAGTTTTCAATTTGGGTTCATGACAATTGTAAAGCAACATCTCTCAAATAAATTTACTCTGATAAACAAGCTAGCTCATGGTTCGTGACCTATTTATTATCTAACTGACCTCGCCCACGTAGCCCCGTGATATAGTGATGAGCAATTCTGCCTGAGGAAAATAGGAGGGAAAGTCTAGTGTTCTAAAGGATACACACTATAAATAAATATTGCAATTACAACTATGAATTTTTCTTAAAAAAAACTTGTTAAATTATTTTTAAATTAGGAATTGATTGTTTGTCATAATTATTACATACCTTTTTAAACCCGTCACGTGACGAATGGATAATTCCTTTTAAAGAGCACGCAAGAAACCTAATTTTCAGTATCTTCAGCAATAAACCTGGATTAATCAATACTCAAACACTAAAAAATAGCTTTAAAGATCCTAGAGTTAGATAGCTATACTAAAAAAGTTTCTAGAGAAAATTCAAGTCTTAAATTTTTTTTATTGATAATCAAAACGAATTGATGCAAGGCTTCACCTAGCGAATTTTTTGTTTTGATCAATGTAAACAAATTTATACTTGGATAAAAGAATCTCTAAAACTGATGAAAGCTTCAAAGTAGTTTTGTTGCTCGCTCGATTCAAATCTATAAAAAAATTCTATTAAATTAACCGGTTAAGTTGAGTGAAAAAAATATAAAACTCGAAATAAAGCACATTTTTTTCTTTCTTAAATTAGTTTAATGTAATTTTTTCACAACTACATCGATGTACCTCACTTGCACGACATGAAAGTAAGAGAGATAAATAATAAATAAAGAAAAAATTGTCTTCATCAAAAATGAACGAGTAAATAAATAAATAAAACCTGTTCAAATAAAAAAAGAAAAAAGACATACTTAACAACCCTTAGTGATAAATATGTGTTAAATAGTTCAAATACAAACTATAGGAATTAGAAAAACAAAAGAACCGTTATTATAAATATTAAGCAATGTACATCGCTGCAGTTTAAACATTTTTTAAAAATTGTACCAACTTAAAAACTACAGCTTCAAAACCCAGAGAAAGCTATAAAACAAATAAAATATCTTGCCAGCACAACACATATTAAAAAAATTCACAACTCTCACATTGTACAAATTTGATACTTAGTCCTTTATCTTTTTATTGCTTTTTTTAAATTGCTCACTTATTTTTTTCAAATTGTTGTTGTGGTTTCGCATTCCATTGAAGTTGATCTTTCTATTTGTGTTCCGAGGGAGCTGGCAAGATTAGCTGATCTAGAAGCATTTTCTAGTCGTTTTTGGTGATATTCGGTTGCGTATTGCTGTAATCGGCTGCTAAGGAACACGGCTCTTTCGCGTTTTCGTAACATCAATTCGCTAGGGTTGAGCCATTTGTGTTCCAAACATTCGTCTATTGTTAATCGTTTACTAAATAAACAAACATTTAATATTATTTAGGGTATTTTAATCACAAAGAGAAATTAAAATCTTTATAGTATGAAAAAAGAGTAAGATACATTTTCAAATATTGTCGCCATCTATTGACAACAAATTTAAATATGGTCCGAAAGTTAAACCTTAACGGCGATTTGTATAACTAAAAACTTACTCTTTCGCTTTACTATTACTTACAAAGGCGTTTTCTTAAATATTTGCATCAAGAATCGTGTTGATTCGGGTGTAACCTCTTTAAAGAGATTTTCGAAGCGATATCGAACAAAATTTATATTTTCTTTGGTCTCTGCATCATCACTACCTAAGAATGGAGATGATCCACTCAACCTTTAAAAATAACATTAAACATTATTAAAAATTCCATTTCAAACCCAATTAACAATAATAAAAATAAGTCTTACAAAACATAAGTTAATACTCCAACACCCCACACGTCAGCTTGAAAATTAACATCACCATTTGATACAACTTCCGGAGCTAAAAACAATTACACGTTAAATTAATCATTAATCTCAACATAAACGCTAATTAAAATTACCCCTATAATCCATAAGACCCGGTTGGGATGTTAATAAAATAGATCCGTTTCGTGGAACTCTCTGAACACTTCCCATATCAACTAATTTAATTTGCACCAACTGGAGTGAAGTCATTACAACGTTGTCAGGTTGAATGTCCAAATGAACCAATTGTCGGAAATGAAGATACTCTAAAGCGTCCAATAACTGACTTACTATCTTCGTCACTGTTTCTTCATTGTATTGATGTCGAGAGGTCAAATAAGTTAACACATCATAACCATGTAATTTCTCCATAACCAAAACATAGTTCGTATTATACAAAAACGCTTCGTGTAAACATGCAATTCGTTGATGACATATCGTAGCAAGAATATCGAATTCATGTTTAGCTTTGTCCGCATTATCCGATGACCCATCGATCACTTTAGCAGCGTAAAATTTATCTCCGGTTTCATTTTTCGAACAACATTTGATCACAACTGAAAACTGACCTCTGTATAAAGAAAAAAGGAAGTAAAAAAAATGTAAATAATTTTTTTAATTAGATTTTTAATACCTAGCAATTTCGGAAACAAAGTTAAATTTATCCGTTGGGTTTCCTGTAGATAATTCCACAGGAGTTTCTTCAAACGCGTAATCCAAAACTTGTTGTTTAGGTGTAAAATCCAATTGTTCTTGTCGTCCTTCAGATAATTCTTGTTGATGCTTCATTGCTTTTGAAACTGTTAACGGTTCACATGATTCATCTCCGGTCGGAGCAATGGCCGAAGGCACACTGAATTCTCCACGACCGAATTTATTGACGGCTTTTACTCGAAAATGATAACTCGTTTGCGGCTTTAATCCGTGAACAATGAAAAATTCGTGATCGATATTTTTGCAAACCGAAACCCAGTCTGCCGCACCTAATAAATTTAAAATACTCAAATTTATTAATTTGTATTTTTAAAAAAAATTCAAAAATTCATCGAATTATATTACTGTGTTCTTTCATTTCCAATTCATATCCACCAATAACTGTATTTCCGGTTCCTTTTGGTGGCAACCAGGTTACCAATGCTTGACAGTTGGAAATTGATGATACTTCCGGCGCTTCCATGCGACCCGGAATGTCGCCTACTCTAAGACGTGCTCTGCAAGATGCATCAGCTGATGGATTTCTTGCAATTGCTTTAAATACGCCCGCATCAAACGTTTTAATTGGCGTAAAGCGAAGTGACGAACGACCATCAGGATGCTCAATGAATTTCAAACGGTGAGTTTCAGATAACATTACATCATTTCTTTAATTTTAAATAAATAAAATATAAATATATTGAATTAAATAAAAAATATCCGTCTTACCTGTACCACTGAACTGTAGGTTTAGGATCACCAACTGCAAAACAAGTTAATTCAACTTCTTCTCCCTCTACAAAAGCAATATCGCTAATTTTTTCGCGGAAGAATGGCGCTTCACCTAAAAGATTGACATTTTAATTTATTTCAATAAAACAAATTAGAATTCGGTAATTACCTTCATCTCTTAAAGGTAATAGTTCTTTTAAACGATTTTTCGTCTCAGATCGTGGACTAATTTCAGACGATATCCTTTTTCTCGCACTATCACTGATTCCTTTCTTTTCATCATCGATTTCTTCATCCATGATATCTGTGAAACGACGACGCTCGTGAATTGTCACCTACAGAATGAGTAAACGACAATTTAATAAATAAAAACAATACAAAATTATTTAAAACACAATTACCGTCTTTCCCAGCAACGTGTCTATCATCCTCACTCCCAATGATGGAGTTGTAACTCCAGCAACTCTCATATATTCGCGTAATCGAAGAGGAAAATCAATATCTCTTAATTGGAGTAAATATGTGTCAGGTCCATTTTGGTATCTGAAAATTAAATATTTTATAAATTCATAACATTCCAAAATAAATATTAACCATGTAAAATATTTACCTGCTATCTGAATCAAAATACCCCAACTCATTGTCGATATTGTCATGTTCTCTATCAACCTTATCGCTAAATCCAGGTGTATCCCACGGCGCCGGCTTCGCACGATCTAATTCGGGACTGCTAGGAGGTGTGTATTCTTCCTCTTCAGGGTACACCATTTTGCTGGGATGAGAATATGCTGAAGATAAGGGTCTGCGACGGTAAAATCGTCGACAACCACTTCGTAATACCTACAAAAAAATTAAATAATTATTAAACGTTAAAAATGCGATATTATTTATTAATTTCTTTACCCAATCTCTGTATCGTTTATGATAATTAATCAATCGATCAGTGCTGTATCCCTCACCTCCACCAGGCCTATCAGCAATCTAAAATTAAATTAGAATAATTTTTTAACAAAATGTCTAATTTTAAACGTTAAATTTCATTTCTTACTTTTAACCATGGATGTTTTAGCGCGGTTTTCACATCCATTCGCCCTCTGTAGTGATTAAAGAGAATGAAATTAACGTATCAAGAATTAAGTTAAAAAACTAATTAAATTACTCTTGATCAAAAACTAGAAGTTTCAGTATAAAATCTCTTCCTTCATCTGATATATGAGAAAACACTTCAGTGTCAAAATTAATCTTCCCTTGTTGCACTTGTTGTAACGTTTGTCTATCATTTTCGCCTAAAAATGGCGATATGCCACTCAAACTTTAAAAATAAATAAATAAAATATTAAAAATCAATAATAAACTTTAACAAAAAACCACTCACAATAAATAAGTGATCACACCAACACTCCACATGTCTGTATAAAATGACACCGGGTGTCTATTAGCAACCTCAGGAGCCACAAACTCGGGCATTCCATAATCCAAAATGTAATCTTGTCCTCGAACAAGTCTTCTAGCCAAACCAAAATCGCAGATTTTAATGTCATCTCCACCTGGTCTTGCCAACAAAATATCCCCCGGCTATAAATTAAAAGCCAAACAAATTGATTACAGATTCCAAACAACAAACTTCATTACAAATTTAATCTTACCGTTAACCCTAAATGTGCTATTCCTTTACCATGCATGTGTTCCAAACCCCACAGCGTTTGTCGTATATAATATGCAATTTCACTTTCAGTCAATACACTTTGTTTACACAAAGTATCCAAAAGCAATCCGCCAGACGCTCTAAATTTTTCTTTATTAAAGAATAACACAATCTAATGAGAAAATTCTGTGGTTGACCAAAAAGGATACAGTTCAGTGATCAAAGTTAATCCCCGTTTGGTGTCAAATGCATCGATTCCACGGATCAAATATCGATCATGCAGTTGGTTCATGATGTCTAATTCATGGTTCATGTAATCCCTGAACTCTCCTCTGCCGTGCATAATCTTAGCGCCGTAACTGTTACCAGTCGACCGTTCAACCGTGTGATAAATAATACCTTGGGTACCACTGATAAAAGAAAAAATATCAGTAAGTCACATTATCAGACGAGGCTTTCGGGAGTAAAAATTAGCACTTTTCGGTTTCATATTTGCACAATCGCTGTAACTTCATCAACCTATCATCACTGACCAATTGATGGTATCGTGGGAGTACTAATTAATCATGTCTGTTTCGTGTTTAAACTTTGTTTACATGCAAGGAATATAAGTTTAAAAAAGTACCTAACTGACTTTAAATTTGATCTTGATGGATTAAATCAACCGATAAGCTTATTTTGCAATAATGTTTACAAAATAGAGCTTATAGTGTTAATGATGATTATTGTAATTATTAAGTCCACAGGTTAACATACGACTTAATGAGTTGACCTGTAGCATAAATAATCACCATGGACTTAATTATAATCGCTTTATTATTGGTAATAGCAATTAAGTGTTTGCTTCATGATGAGCTTGCGCAATGATCATTTATAATTTTTGGTGCTGAGTTTTCAATGAATTTCATAAAACTCGTCATTAAATAAAAGATTTCAAATTTCTTACCGTCCTAATTCGTCTCCAATATCGTAAAAGTCTTCAAAATGTTTGTTATGACTCGCTTTTATTACTCGATTGCGATTACAAGTTAAGCTGTAGTAATCTAATTCACTTTCTGTAATTTCAAAAGTAATTTTTTTTTCAACTAGATTTAACTAGATTCAATAACGATTTTACCTTCTATAGTCAACATGGCTGAACATTGCGTCGTACCAACAACATTTCTTGCTGCACAAGAGTATAACCCACTGTCCTTATTAATAGCGCCGTTAATACTCAACGTACAAAGATCGGGTTCTTTCCAATCAATCTGTAAAATAATTAATTAATTATACTTGTATTAATTATTTATTAAATTTACCTTAATTCGATCGGTTGAAACAATAGGATGCCAATCTTTGTACCACTTTATTTCCGGATATGGAACACCAATCAAACGACATTCGAGTCTCCCAGATTCTCGTACTGTAATAATCGTTTCTTCCAAATAACTGATGAAAACGGGTTGTTCTGAAATTAATTTTCATGTTAATAATTATTGACATTGTAAACTCCTAGTTTTAATAGGATTTGACTAATATACTGACCAGCAATCTCCATCCTAACTCTTTGCCTCGCCTCTCCATGTTCATTAATAGCAACACATTCATAAATCCCAACATCACGTTCCAAGAACCTATTATAAATAAACACAAAATTTAAAATATAATCGCTTACACATTAGTTCACATTAATATAATAAATACCGATTAATGTAAAGATTAGCTTGTCCATTTCGAGAGGTAAATGATGATTCGTATCTTCCTAATACTTCAATTTTTACATCGTTAAAATACCAACAAATGGTTGGTACTGGGAAACCATAAACAAACCATTTAATACTACTCGGTTGATTACGAGTGCCATATTGAGCGTCAGTTTCTTGACGTAAAAATCTTGGTGCGTGGGCGTATTGTTCGTGAATTGTTTTGTCTAAATCGTAATCTTTTGGGAAATAGGGACTAGTTTCAGGTCTAAAATCAAATTCTGTAAATGAGAAAATAAGAATATATTTTAAATCTTTATTAAAGATGTGAAATAATAAATTTTCAAATTTACCTGGCGGTAAATGAGGTAATATTCTTGGTGGAGTCATTTCTAATTTAGTTCGATACGCTGTTGCGTAAGGTGATGGGTCACTTAAACCGTATTTGTTTTCTACTATCACTCGGAACTTGTAATCTTGATAAGGTTCGAGGTTCTTAATTTCGCAGCAGCATCCTCTAATGCCTTGTCTAATTCTCATCCAATCTGCATCTGGTCGTACCTCACACATTTCAACTATGTAAGTGACTGGCACGCGAGGTCCCACTGGAATGGACGGTTTCCACGACAACGTGAGTCGCCGATCCGTCATTTTCGAGATGATTGGTTTATCGGGTAATGCGAAAGGAATTCCAGTTTTCTTCAATTTATCGTATTCGATGTTCAAATCCAACATTGGTTTTCTCGGTTTTCTCTCGTCCAGACCTGAAAAATTAATTAGAAATTGTTTTATGTTGTGATCTTTGAGTGATTTTTGATCGCAAAATGCAGGTATAAATTCATGCTATAAAATAAAAGTGATATAAATAATTTGACGTGATTTGTAATACCAAAACAATGTTTACAAAAGCAATAAAATAACTTGAAATCATGGATAATAAAAATATTTTGTTTTTGTTTTCTCGTTTCATAAAAGCAAAATCATTTTGATTTTGGCTGTGAGGCATTTTTTGATTTTATTTTATTAAACCGTTAAAAAAATTGTTTTGTGTACATAACTGAAAAAAATTCAAATGAAATTCGTTAAAAGGAATATTAAAAAATATTAAAATTAAAAAATTAGGGCTTTAATTCCATGATTTCAGGCTTAGTTTCATGCAAGCAGAATAATTTTACTGATTCATCAGTTATAAATTAAAAGATTAATTTACAAAAAAATAAATAAATAAATGGAAAAATAAAAAAAGTCAACATAAATGGATAAAATAAAATAAATTTTAAGTAAATTGATTAAAAAATTAACAAGTAAATGGTTAATATGAAAAATATTAAACATTTAATCTGTAATTCAACGACACAATTTGAATAAACATAAACAAACATTCCTAACGTTACAGCTCACCTGGAATGACCAAATCAAATCAGCATAATATTAAAGTTGACGTAAAACAAAAATTAAACAAATAAACAAAAAAATACAAAAAATACATAATTCAAAAAAATAACAAACAAAATATGAAAAAATGTAAAAAAAAAAATTAACAAATGAAAAATATGAAAAAATTAACAAAAAAATTAATCATTTGTTAGCAAAAAAATTATTTGTAATAAATGATTAAAAAAATAAAAAAGATGTTATATTTACAATTGCATAAATAAAAAAGAAGAAAGTTTTAATGCATTACTATTTTAATATTCTAAAAATAAATAATAAATAAATAAATAAATAAAGCTGCCCAATCTGGTTTGGCTACAGAAAGGCAAAAATTAATTACAATATATTAAAAGAAAAACGTATATAATAAATAAATAAGTAAGAAAGAAATAAGCAAAATTAAATAAACTAAATAAAAAAAAATTAAAAATTAAAAATAGTAATAAAAGTACATTGAGATCATGCAGTTTTTAATCAAACTATTCTAGAAGTCTACCAGCGCATAGTAGCCTTGGAAATAGATTGACGTTGATAAGCATATTTCGTGTAAGAAATTTCAACTTTCTTTGTTTTCATGTGAGAGGGAAGGGTTGAGCCTAGAAGAAATGAAACGGCCAAGGGGAAAAATATTGCATTAACTTATTATAAACTAAATATATCATTTAAATATAGTAAATAAGCTTAAATAGTTATATATAAGTGAATTAGAAATGCCTCTTAACCAAAAACAAAATGATACTCGTATTTCATAGATTAAAACAAATACACTCGAATAATAATAGAAATAAAAGTTGAAGTAAAAATATCAATTTACCTTCACAACGCAAAACAGCATCACATTCTGCAGATCCATGTGGATTGGTAATTTTCAGTTGGTAACGGCCAATGTCTTCCGGCTTGATGTCTTTAACGATTAGTCTCAAGAGACCATGGGGTTCCACCTCAAATTTAATCCGGTCGGATGGAAATAATTCGCGACCATCTTTATACCTGTATAATTAAATTTTACAAATTAATTTTTCAAATAATTTAACTTTTAATTCAATTTATTTTTTTGATATATATTATACCATTTATATTCTGGTTCTGGATAACCGGAAATACAAGCAGTGAATTTTCC
>JAQFZN010001606.1:0-14843 GCA_034687075.1 Geophilus carpophagus
ATTTAATTAATTTATAATAATATTTATGTGTGAAATTTTATGATTTTTTGTTTTGTTATATACTAACTTTCTGTTTTGTGCAAACAATTTTTTTTGGAATTAATATATAAATAAAAGTGGTTTTCATGTTAAAATTTTTTTTTACCAAGAACCAGTTGATAAATTTTGGGAAAGCATCACTGGTTAATAGCATTTCGTTACTTCCTTCAGTGTTACATAAGTCTATTAAATCACCTCGCACTAAACAGATATGAGAGCAATTAGGACCTGATATTTTAAAAGGATGTAACAGTTGATTAAAATTTCTCCATCGATTATCTGTTGTGTATTTCTGTTTACGTGTATTTAATCTTTTTTGAGGTTGAACACATTTAAGCATTGTGATTTCGTGCATTGCTGCTTCTGTGTACGATGGGTGACTGTTTACTACATTTAAAGCCACATCACATTTGTTTTGTGTATCCCAGCAGAGCCATACAGTTGAGCACCCGCCAGAATCAAGTTTCTTTTTTACGCAATACCGGTTGTTTTAATTGATGATCACCATTTTCACAGTTTTCTGAATTTTTCAGATTATCTAAATTGTAATATTTTGTTTCTTCATCTTCTTCTTGTTGTATATTTATCTTTTTTGAGGCAGGCAATTCTAAATCACTTTCATCAGAAGCTTTTCTCTTTAAATTTGCCATATTAATATTAGGACTTATTTTAAGATTAAGAGGAATTAATGATTAAAATTTCTTTTCGAATTTTGAATTAGGAGAGCTCGTTTATTGAGGTGTTGTCAGTTAAGGATGATTACTCAAATATGTTCATGGGATTACCTTTATGACGTAATAAGTTACTTTGTAATCACGTGACAGATAACTTTTTGTAACATGTCATAAAATATTTTGTAACACGTCATAGAAAATATTTTGTAACACGTCATAGATAATCTTTTGTAATCACGTCATTGATAACCTTTGTAATCATGTCATAGATAACCTTTGTAATTATGTCATAGATAACCTTTGTAATCATGTCATAGATAACGTTTTGTTAGCATTGACTGTAATAACAGTGTGTATCGGTTCGATCTCCAAACCCAATCTGACTGCACACTTTGTTTACGTATTTCAAAAGCATGTTAAAAGCAATGGCACATCTATGGTGGCCAAAAGGTCCTATCCCCCTCCAATAAATGCTCTCGAGAATATATCAAAAATAATAAAACTACAATGCAAAAAATAATCAGAGATACAGTAGCACGCAAGGATCAATGTCATGAATACAGATTACATGTAAAAATTGGTGGCAAAGTCGATGTATCCAAGAGTGCGCCTACCTGAGGGTGCAGTGGGTGCACCGCACCCAGGTGGCAGCATTCAGGAATGGCATTTGTGCTCTTAACCTTCGCAGTACCGATAATTTTTTCACCTGGCTTTAAGGTGTAGGTGCAAGTAAGACTGGAAATTTATTCATTTTTAAAAAACTAAATTTATTTTGAATGAATATCGAAAGTAAAGTAATTTTTAATTACTTAAAATTACCTTTCAGTGTTGCATTTAAAGATTAGTAAAGAATAATAAATTAAGAAAATACTGCATTTGGTTATGGGGTATATTGTGACGTAGATTTCTTAGGATTATTTGTTGAAGTTGTTAACTAAATGGATAAATGATTTAAGTAAAAAATATATTGTATGAAAAATATCATCTCAACTGTTCAGGTTCTCCTGATCCAACAAGTATTTTAGTTGTAAGGAGAAGCTGATATAGTATGAAGAAACTATACTGTACTTTTATAAGTAACTTAAGCGAGTCAAGGATCATGAAAAGAACTCATGATTACGTAGTGTAACTTCGTTACGTATGATTAGTGTAACCTCATTACGTATGATTAGTGTAACCTCATTACGTATGATTAGTGTAACCTCATTACGTATGATTAGTGTAACTACGTGACGATAAGTACGACTTGTATATATACATGTGTGTATTTTAATAAATTCACAAAATCAGCACCATGGCAGATTCTTCAGTTATAACCGAAGAATTCACAGTTCGAATAGCTAAAAACACGAACAAAAGATACAATATTATGCAATTTCGTGCAACTCCGAAAGTCGATATCTCTACTTGGACCCAAGTTCGAATGAAGCGAGAAGATAATAAACACGAATTAAAGCCTGACGAAATAAAACCGAAATATGGTGCAGGAAGTGAATACGGACAAGAAAGGCGTGAAGAAGCGAGAAGAAAAAAATATGGCGGCAAAGTTGATAAAGTTGATAAACCGTGGTGTTTGGAAATTGGAGGGAAAAAAGGAAAGAAATATCGCGGTCTAAAACAGGCCGGAATTTTTGATAATTCATCTTATTTCGTTTTCATTAAATCGCAAGATGGTTCTATTGATGCATATCCTATTGAAGATTGGACTAGTTTCACACAAATGCCAACACACAGAACTTTAAATGCCGAAGAAGCTGAAGAGCAGTTTGGAAAAAAAGACACAGAACCGATTCTTAATTATTTTGCTGCAATGAAGGGAAATTTAAAAACAGACATGGAAGAAAAAAATAAGAGATTGAAAATTGCTCACTATTCTGAAAATCAAGACAGTGACTCATCTGATATAGATGAAAATGAAGAAAAAATTGTTAAGAAGCCAAAGCCAAAAAGAAAAGAGAAAAAGGTAAAAACGGAATCGGATGACGAATCGGTTGAAAGTGATGATGGCGATCGCGAGGGGAAAGAAATTGATGTGATGAGTTCATCTGATGAAGAAGAAACTGAAGAATTAAATGTTCTAAACATGTCTGAATCAGAGGAAGAGACAGAGAAAGTCGTGGAAGATGTTAAAAAAATAGCGGGAAAAGCTAAAATAGAAAAGAAATCATCATCTTCAGAAAGTTCTGGTGATGATTCTGACGAATATGATAAAAATGGCGATCCTATTATCCGATCCGCAGTGTTTTTACAATCAAGTAAAGAGAAAAAGTTAGATATCAAAGAAATGAAACAAGGCAAAGCACTAAAACGTAAAATTAAAACGTCTAAACAGAAACCGCCAGCTAAGAAAGTAAAAATAGAGAAGCAGGAGGTGTCATCGGAACTAACAGCTAACGATGATAAGAAATCATCGAAAAAAGTGATGTCAATTGTACCGATTCCTGCACCAAATGCCGATTTAAGTGGTGAATCAGATGTGAACATAATTAAGCTGTATTTAACGCGCAAGCCGATCACTGCAAAGGAACTTATTAAGAAGTTCAAAAGTAAAAACAAAAATACAGATTTAACATCGACCGAAATTGTGCAAAAAGTTGCTCAGATTATGAAACAACTTGATTTACAACAAACCATTGTTGATGGCCAAACTTTCTTTTCCATGAAAAAATAAAAATAAGTTTATTATTAAAATACATTATTTCATTTTTTGCAATTGACTATTCAATAAATTCAATTTAAAATAAAATAAGATAAATTAGCTCTCATCTTGGAATTTTGAAAGAAGAGACCTCTAAAGAAAAAACAAGATACAAATATTCCTTTCTTTATCGACAATAAATCTTGTAGTCCAAATCCACAACAATTTTCCCAATTTATGACAGACAAATCACACAAGTAATTTCTGGTGAAATTTCTACTTTTAAAAAAAAGTCTAATGGATAAGAAAAAACTCACAACAGAAAAAAACGATATCATGGTAAATTATTGTCGAATACGAAATTTAGACCTGGTATATTCAGTCCAGCATTACGATATGATGATGGTCCCATGGAGTAGAAGACAAGTCAAAATTATTTTAGAAAAATCCTGGTTTAATACTTATCCATCAGAAGTTATTGATGAATGTAAATCATTAGGTTTTTCACCAGTTCAACAAAATCAATTAAAATCTTGTATTATTCAACAAATGAAAACACCAGATGGAATTCCGTATAGAAGTAGATATAAAAGAAATAAACAGTGAGGATTTTAGTACGCTATAATATGTCAATTGAAATGCTTGAAGAACAAAGAATTCTGCTTATTGAGGAATTGGATCCGACATTTATTTATTGAATTCGAAAGAATCGAAAGAATTCATTTACATATCCAGCCAAGCTTCTGAAGTGAAAAAGCATCGACAAGAAATCGCAGAAATCACTGGTCTATCAGCTGCTACTACAACAAAAACATACTAACTATTATCTCCGGAAAATCCTATTGAAAATAATCAATACTATTAATAAAATTAGTTCTTTATTTCATTTATATAATTTATTATCTTTGCAAAAAAAACCATTTTAAAAATTTTCATAATGAATATTGGCTGACCAATAAAATGAAAATAATGATCTGACGTTTATTCTCGTTTATTGTGTATGTGTGTAAAAAGGTATATAAAGATAACAATCTTAATAGAATATTCCATGCACGACAATCGTTATTTTCAAGCAAATACTTTACGAACACCTTAACTTGTTGTTTGTTTAATTTTTACTCTCTATTTATTATCAAATGAGTTACCAAATTTATCGAAACACAACATTGGGATATACAATACAAGAAACTCTTGATGAATTTATTCAAAGAGGATTAATTTCTCCCGAATTAGCAATGCAAGTTCTTTTGCAATTCGACAAAGATATGAACAATGCACTTGCTACCCGAGTGAAAAACAAAGTAAACTTTAGGGCAAAAAAATTAGAAACATACCGATTATGCGATAATGTTTGGACTTTAGCATTAAGTGGTGTGGATTTTCCACAGATGCAAGAATTGACAAAATTAGATAATGCTAAAATAGTTGCTTGTGATGGATCGGGTGATGTCACGGTGAAGAGAAAAAAATCTAAAAGTGTGGATAATGATGAATTTTCATTCGATTATAATTAATGCCATTTATATACATCGATTCTTTAATTCTGATTATTTTCTCAAAACGTAATAAAATTAAAAATGTTAAATTAATATTATTTTATTTTTAAATCGGGTCTAGTACAATTCGCCGCGCACGATTCGCGAACCAAAAACATTAGTTGCATTCGAAAATGACTGGTTTTAGCGGTTTTACTGTAGGTCACTTGGTTTTGGCCTGGTGTTGGTTTTACACAAACCTGCTAAAACCGATCTCTGATAGATCGTTTTAGACCTTGGTTTTAGTTTTTAGTGTTTGCAGTGCCATACACCTTGGAAAGATAGATCAATAGGATTCAACTAGCACCACATACCAATTTTTAAGTTATAATTTGTGAATATTTAATGAAATAAAACTGATTTTAATTTATTTTTGTTTTAATCGCAACTAGCATGTCAGGAAAAACTAAAATTGATTAAATTTTAACCAATTATTGCCTTCACATGACAGATCATATGACTGGTAAATTGCAAACAAACAAATTTTCAATTTAATTTAGCTTTTTATTATTTTTATAAATTAATCAGTTTAACCAAATTTAAAATCTCTTAGTGTATAATTATAATTGATTTTGACTAATATTCTCTAAAACTTGGTGTCAAACCCAAGTAAAACCTGGTGTCAAACCCAAGTAAAACCTGGTGTCAAACCTAGCTAAAACCAAAGTAAAACCAGGTCATTCGAAAATTGCTTTAAAACCGGCCTAAAACTAACTTTTCTAAAACCGCTAAAACCAGTCTGGTTTTTATTTTTGAATGCAACTATTGAAAATAACACAACAAAAAATATAGCATTTCTACAAGCATCAATTACAATTTTATAATTATTTTAGATTTTTGTCCAACATAGTAGCCAACTACATCACTTGGCCATGTCTAAATGCCAGGGCGACAGTGTTTGCCTCCAGCAATACTCGATCAATGACTGGTTTGTAGTCAACACAACCAGAAATCTGCCAATCGGTCTGAGACCTACTCCAAGATCAACACAGATGCAACAACAGACTTATCTGCTGCACAGACATGCGCCAAGTGGTATTGTCAGGGCAGCCTGAACAAGCCCTGTCGCCGCAAGTAGTTGCAGAGCCGCCAAGCTCCAGAACCACTATTGTAACATAGCATCCTTGTATCAGTGCCAGCAGATGCGAAAGTCTGCTGCATACAGCAAAGTATGCAAAATTATGCACTTTCAAAGAAAGTCAAATCGCCAACAGCAAAACCCAGATGCTTTCTCTGAGATGCGCATGCAGTCCAGCTCGAATGAGGAAATGCCAGTACAGGAATCCCCCGGTACAGGAACCAATCGTTCCAAACACTAGATCAGTCATTGAGTCTTTTGCAGAATCGAGTGTTATGCAACCGCAACCAGTGATGACAGAGGTCTGCGAAGAGGCAATGGCGTCCTCCAATGTGGCATGGGGAGATACCCTGATGCTAAGCTTTGAAGATTTGGTGATCGTAACAGATCCGACAAAAACCCAAGCTGCAGGAGTTAGAAATTTGCCATCTCTACCATTCTCAGCCAGGATCGGACAGGCAAAGCCACAACATTTGAGGCAGGGATCGCTCCCGAGACAACAGCTGCCAATGACTCTACTGATCTCCAATGCAAGGGATCATCGAGAACTTAATTGGCTAACTTAAAGCACAATTACGAGCATTATAAAGCTCAATTCTTTGGAAAGATAAGTATAAGTACACGGTCCATAAAAGGATCTGGCTCTGGGCAAAACTCGTCTGAAGCCATGAACCCTTTGAAGGAGGACATTGTAGTCACCGACAGTGTCCAAAACTTCATAAAAACACACTTTCTGTACCCGCCGGTTTCTACTAGTGAAATTAGAGAAGTACCTCCTATCGAGGAAGTGGCCAATGTTGTGGAAATCGCCACTTAACCACAGACAACAGAAGCAGAGGTTTCTACACTTTTGCCAGCACCTCCTCCACCTCTCATCGTGACAATGCAGTCCGAGAATGAGATACAAGAAGCAATCAGAAAGTTGATTGTGGAGAATGAACAAAACACTCTGTTTCAAGAGTGCTGGGCCAAGATTGAGGCCATGCAGGCCAGTGCGCAGAATGAATGCAGCTGAAACACAGAAACAGAGAAGAAACCCCGGCCACCAAATGACAACGACGTTTACCTATGATCTGTGAAGGCTTCAACATGGTTGGTGTGAGAAATACTATTGTTTCGATCATTTTGTGGATTCCACTATCATTAATGACATACGATTATTTTGACTTTCATGATTATTATTATTATTACTTATTTCATTGTTGCTTGATTACTACTTGGTTTTATCATTTATTAAACTAATTTTCACTTAAAATCTGTTAAATTTAATTTTTCCATAGACTTTACATTAAAAGTTTAAAGTTGAATAAGTTTGACGTTTGACTTCTGCCTCACCCAACATTTTTTGGGTCAACTATTGTGGCCATGGGCTACATTCGTGCCATGTTTGGTCAAAATCCAAGGATATCTTAGGTTGTGATTTCCTAGTAAATAAAAGATTACAGCAGTAATGGATTATGGACATGGAGAACTCCAAACGCAATCTAATTCTAAGGGTTCCTCTTATAAACTTTTAATATAACCTTACATATCTATCCAATTATGATAAGAAATGAGGCCCCTCCAAATTTCAGAGACCCCAAGCGCGTGATTCTTGCACCTGTGCAGTAATCCGTCACTGGAGTAGCGTACAGTGTCTTAGAATTGTATTTTTATTGCTATGCTATTTTTATCACTCAAAATTGTATTTTTATTGCTATGCCAGCACACTATCTGGATATCACACCAATTAAAACAATACTTTTTGATTCACAAAAGTTACAGTACCTTGAATATTTTTTTATCAAGTGTCCAAACACTTTTGAGGTTCTGTCTTAGCCTGTGCATTTACGATACTTGATTATGAAAACAAATGCATAAATACGCAAAAGTAAAACCGTTTGATCACCAACATAAATATTGACTTAATATCCGATTCAAGCAAAAAGAGCATCAAAAATTTCTAGACATACGAATTTTTAGACATTAATACGAATAATGAAATGGCTTCAGAATATCAACAATCTCAGATTTATTAAAAGAATTGTCCGAAAAACATCGAGAAAATACTGGTACTAATAAAAGACATAATTTTTTGTTTTATTATTTAGTTTAAATAGTTTTGCTATTTCTTTGAGAATGTACAGTAACATCTGACACAGATAGAACAAAAATTAAATCAAACAAATAAACCAAGTTGTAGTAAAAACAAAATTAAGCATACTATATTTAGATTAGATTGGTCAACAAAATAAATATATAGTCAGTCATCATACCAGACGTTTATGACATTTGATTGGGGTTACTACATGAAAACTAATACATAAATACACGATATTAAACAACAGACTCTTGTAGTTATTAACGTAGTATCCAAATCCAGGAAAAATGGCATCTGAAAATATTTTAAATCTGTCTTTGAAAAGGACTTACGATGTTGCTTTTAATGATGGTTTCATTTTGAAACAAAATGGCAATCTAAAGATGCAAAAAAGAAGAAAATGGCATGTGAAAAGTCGTGCAAGTATAATAAGGCAAAAGAAGAGAATCAATCGAAATAATCGTCGGTCTAGAAAATCGGCTAATGCTGAAACTGTTACAAGTAAAGTTGAAAATAAGATCATAGAGAAAAATATCGTTAATAAGATGATAAACATCGTGAAAGAGAAAAATGTTATTCACAAAGATACAAATATTATGATCGTAAAAGATAAAGTATTCGACAATGCTGAATGCAGTATTGTGTCCAATTCTAATTTAAAAGATTGTTTTCGCTGCTGTGAAGGTGGTAGAAATTCGCATTTCATTGAATTTACTGATATTTGCGAACCCGATGAATTAGTTTTCAACGTGAACACAAATAATAAAAATGTTCACTTACTAATAGCTTCAGAAAGGCATGAATCTCGTGATCAATTTAGTAAAAGAATTGCAGATATGGATATTGTAATCAGTGCCGTTTTGTCTGAAAAACATCGAGCAGATATCTACAAGAAACGGTTCTCAAACGTATGTAAACTCATTAAGTACTTTACAAATTGTTGGAAAAAGTAGTAAAGTAGCAATTTTGGATTTTCTTTTATTATGATCAAAAAGTATTTTTTTGTAATTGTTTTCCTACTAAAATAAATATATTCTGTCTACTATAGATCATTGTCAAGAGTACAATTTTTTAAATGTTTTTAAAATATTAGAATATTTTATACATCAGTGAAAATTTCAAAAAAATAAACCAAATTTTTTTTGTGAAAACAGAAAAATGAAGATAATGCAGCGTAAGCGTGATATACAAATGTACAAATGATTAGTCAACAAAGTGAATATATATATAGCACTCCTGCACTGATATATGTATTTCAGTTGTCTGCTGTTAGCCGATGTGTTAACACCTCTCCTGGTTTTAGTCCCATAAAGTAATTTTAACTTTGTGTTATGGAAACGATAAATAGAAGAATTAGAAAATAAAAATGACTTTTCCACAACAAGTAATCATTTGTTTGATGTGTCTTTATGTATTGATGCAATAAATAGATACCCAATTGATTCAAACAAATTTATTTCTTATGTCTCAAATGCAACAACTGAACAGTGTGCGGAGCAAACAGAACTGCCAACGACTACTGTGCAGAATGAAATAGTATCCTCAGAAAATGCTGTTGAATTGATGTTAAATGTAGCAGAAAAAAAAATGATATTGACTGTAAAAAATACAAAATTTATATTAAATTTCACAGAAAAACAATACACATTACCAGAAATTGTAAAAATAAGAGAAAAGCGAAAACGCCAAGTGTTGCATGATGAAATTGACAACTTCAGACATGAGCATAAAAGATTTAAAAACGTACGCGATGTGTTACAAGCGGAGTATCAAATGTTAAAACACAAATTAGATTGTCAAAATAAAATATTAAAGGCAAAGCGTAAACGACAATAAGTACAGAAACACTACCATAATCTTGGCTACAAAAATAACTCCAACTCCATTTCAGCAGCTTCAAATAATTCACTCTACTTCTTTTTTGTTATTTTAACTGCTCGATCATCTCTTTAATCTTCTCTAACTAAAACTTCATTATCTGCTAAAAATTATATTCCTGATCTTCATTCTCATCATCACTTTTAACTTCTCATCACTTTTAACGATGTCATTACCACACCAAAACTCTCGGTTCGGAAGAAATATAGAATGAATTACGGTCTTGGGTTATCACCAAACGCAAAAGATGTGATTTTTAATTCAAAAGTGTTGATTTATCCGGAATTACTTTCTCAATGTGGATTTTCTACGGCATTTAGTAAGAGTAAAGTTGTATTTAGTGAAGTGGAAGATAATTTATTAGCCATGGGAAAGGAGCAATTTTCAAAAATAGGTCTTCATTGTCATGAAGCGATAAGAGAGCACATGTTACCAACAAAAACCGAAATGCAAATTAAACAAAAATTAAAAATAGGATTAGAAATTTAAGACTTTAAAAAGCACCAAATAATTCTGTCAAATATTATTTTCAACATAAGAAAGCACCACCCACGAACTATTACAATACCCGAATTTAATCCCAGCAAAGTAAATCCGCCAAAGAAACAACCAATAAATCTCGTTCCTAATTGTTTACGAAAATTGATCATGTTTGAAAATGCAAATCGAGGAGTCCCAATTATGCTTAAAACTGATGAAACACTTTCTATCTGTTCAACGATTGTGCTTATTAGAAGTTAGTGATGTTCCACCGAGAGTGTGAAATTTGTAAATTCAACTTTAATGTATTTTGACCTACATCCTCTCCTATTTTACCCTTCCCTTTCCAAGAATGAGATGATTCATTTCAACTTACTTTTTTCCCTTTGCCAGAATAAAGCCAGAACTGTTTTACTATTTAAACCAGTAACATGTCTCATTTTCTTTCACGTGTGAATTAATTTTGTGTTGCAAAGTATTTTATTAAAGTACTAATTGAGTATATTGTTTGTGATATTTTCAGAAGGAACCTAGCAAACAGAGTGAGCGCATCCTGCTTGACCCGGCCTTTATTATTATTTTATTCAGTTATTTTTATGTCTCGTCTCTATTATGCTTTGCCCCCTCGCCTTTCTTCAAAGTCCAAATCTTGTGATTAAGCGAAAGGCGGTCGTAAATGTTTTAATCTTAGTATAATTTAATTCCTCATTTGTTCTGAATAGTCCATTTCTCCAAGGAGAAGGTAGTTGTACTCATTCATAGCAATAAATAGCGTTATAGTTTGTTTAGAGAAATTTCAGAATTTCAGAAATTGTAAGGCCTGAGGCGCGCGCCTCCTGCGCCTGTTGGGAAATCCGCCACTGGTCCCATCACAAACCATGACCACATGATAAAAGGGTTAACATGAAACAGCCCACCTATCACCATTGGATAACCTTATTGCGCAGGTTTAAAGGGTAGAAATAGATATTTCCCAAATATTTGGTCATACATTTTCTGAATTGAAAAATGGTGATTCATCAATTTAATATACACCATTTCAGAGGTAGTAGCTGACTATGTGAAATTAGTCCAGAATTTCAATTAGGTCAAGTTTATGATGGCAGCACAGATGAAGCTGAAACTGTTGTGCTGTATAAATCAGCATGTTTATGTCTGTTTCGATTTCTAAACTGAAAGTACTTCAGAATGCTTTAAGAGTAACTCGTAGCGCCTAGATAGGCAAAGCCAAAGCAAACAGCTGTAGCAATGTGATAATGTACTGATAGGCAATAAAAATTCTCTCTTTATTGTCTCGACTTTGTTACAGTTGTCAAGTGTTGTCAACTAAATGAATAAATAATTCAAGTAAAAATTTTATTCTATGAAAAATATTAACAAGTGTAAAAAAAATATATTTGAAAAGAAATGTCGTTTTATATCATTAGATCAAGAAATTGATGAACTAATTTGAGAGGCAATATCGTCCTTGCTGAACCTGCATTCAAAACACATTTTTCTAATGCCGAGTTACTACAGAAAACATCCTTCATTTCACGCAAAATTTCAGTTTCATCATCTTTTAATAATTGAACAGCCTCCTTATAAATAGCTGTAACAAGTACATCCACACAAGTAGTTTTAATAGCTTGTACCGAGTTTGCACGAGAATACAAATACTTCTGTGCTCTTAATTCTTCTTGTCTAATTGTGTCCTCAAAATAAAACAAATATTCCTGTATTCCACCCGCTTCTAATTGATAAAATGTTTTCGCAGTTTGTATGTAGGCGTTTTCAAAATATTCTCTGTAAAAAGAAAGCCTATCATCGGAATTAGTACACAAACTAATACAACATTCGCGTAGTGCAATGACTAATCGAGAGTCATACAAGTGCTCTTTTCGTTCGTCATTAACAATTTCCATGGCACTCTTTTGTAAGCCAGATTTAATATCGGAAAATATTCTAGCAACCCAAATGTCCAACATAAACTTGCGCAAACGGTTTAATTCATCCAGTGACATTGGCGTTGTTATTACCATAGGAACAATGTTGCAGTGCGCATAAAAATTCCTCCATTTCTTAATGTAACATTCTAATGGTGTATGAGAATCCAAAATATCTAATTTAACTTGGTGAATTTCTGTTAAAATTTCATTTTTTAATTGATTATTTAATCCACTTGGTGAACTGACATTCCAATTTACATGTATTTTCAGAAATATATTTTCCCATTTATCAAAGACAATTCTTTTTTCCACTGAAAATCTCCTCATTCCTGGGCATTTTTTAATCCACTTACTTTTTAACAAATCTAGACTAGTTGCCATTTCGTTAATTAAGATGAATAAATATAAATGAATAGTACACAGTAAATAAAAAGAGCTAATAACGGCTGTGTTATATTCTAATGTTAAATTGTAGGTATTTATACGACAAAGTATGAACGTTAGCCTGACTTTGTATCCAAGTCAATTGGATCCAGTCTGTTCTGCACGTAATCGCACTACATTTTGACGGTTCTAATTGGTTTGTCTAAAGTCATTCAAACAGTGTCATTTGATATCAAATTTGAATTTTTGTGTGGTTTGCTGATCTCACAATACGCAGAATTACATGGTGTGATGCAGTCATTAATTAAAATGAATAAGAACAGAATAAATAGAAATGTAGTCAGAGATATATGATTAAATATTAAACCAAATCTCAATTTTCGCTATCAGTTGCAAATTGGCTCTAAGCAATTTATAAATATATAAATTAATTCCAGCTTTAAAATAAACACAATCTTGAGTTTATTAGCAATGAAAGCTAAAGCTGTAAAGCTAATCTAACAATAGAATGCATTTTCTGTCAGTGGATAACATTTCCAAACTAAAACGACTTGTTTTATTATTATTTAATGAAGATTTTCATTTTTTCTACAAAATAAACAAGCGCAAAAAAATAAAATTCCGCGCAGTGTATTATTTTGGTAATGCAGTCAGAGATATATGATTAAATACTTATTAAACCAAATCTCAGAAATGTAACAAATTAGAAAATACATGACGAAATAATCTTCACTTCCACTGATTCTACAATCACTGTTTTCTAGGAAGTGAAAATTTACGTAAAGCTCTTAAGCCTGGTTCACACTTAGTTAAAGGTAATGTAAACACAAGAAATTAGATGTCTGTGTCAAAAAAGACACAGCATGGTATTGCAAAGGTTAAATATCAAGTAGTAATCGAAATTTTTATACTTTTAACTATCAATATTTATTTAAATATTGAAAATCAAAGTTTTGAAATTACAATATTAGTGATATTTGAATATCAAAATATTGGAATATCAATAATTAATATCACTCTATAAACAATATTTTGAAGATTTCAAAATTGATATGAATATCAATTATATCAATATTAAAATATTGATATTGTGATCCCTAAATATAATTGAGTCTTACTTGTCTCTTAAACAATTTATTTATATAATATTAATATAAATATTTTGGAATAATTTTTTGAATGTCACAATTTTAAATATTGAAAATATTTTTTAATTGATTATTGATTTTTTTTGTTTTTTTGAAACAAATCACTTTTCTTTAAAATATGAGGTTTTAATTAAGCTTTAAGCTTTTAGTTTATAAGTCACTAAAATTTTATTTTGCAATAAGAACACAATGTGGTGTTAGCAAAATCCCTTTTTTACAAAATACCACTTTCATCAATGTCTGGTACCCTTGACTAATTAATATGCACAGCTTTTGATTAATGACTATTAAGATCAATCATGTGACCAGTAAACCGAGTTTTCTTCTGTGATTGCAACTTGGATAAAAATTAGTGGCAACTCAGAACTGAACTTGGAATAATCTTTATTATCTCTGAGTTTTCAGTTGTTGTTGCTGCGCTCTGTGTTTTGTGATTTATCCTCATAGGACAAATGTGTTTAGAGACTAAGTCATTATTTAGTATATAATTTGTACTTTATGTATGAATATTATTGTGCTTTATTAAATATTATTCTGTGCAAAAAGTAATAAGAATAATATAAGTGTATAAATTTATGTTAGTTTAAATTGGGATTTGTTGGGATTTTCAACAAATCTTTAATATTTAATAATATTATTATTTTAATTTATCTACTCAAGATTTATGCTTTATCCTTTCAACTGTGGAAAATAAATGAGTGGTCTTGGTTGAAGATGTTGATTTGAATAAAAAGAATAAGTGCTTATTCTTAAACACTGTTGAGCAGCTTGCTCATACAAGGTACAAACAGGTTAAATACTGTACAAGAGAAGAAGTGAAGTTTAAAATGGATAGTAACTTTCATTGTTACCTCGGTTTGGAACATATACAATACTATGCCGCGTTCACGCGCCACGCGCAACAATTTGTGACGGGTGGCCACCTAGGGTGACCATCCATCACGGGTAAGGACTGTCCCCTCTGGCTCCACCCCCTTATCC
>JAQFZN010001607.1:0-14843 GCA_034687075.1 Geophilus carpophagus
CAATTACTTTTCACTATTTTCCAATTACTTTTCACTATTTTCCAATTACTTTTCACTATTTTCCAATTACTTTTCACTATTTTCCAATTACTTTTCACTATATTCCAATTACTTTTCACTATTTTCCAATTAATTTACACTATTTTTCAGTTAATTTACACTATTTTCCAATTAATTTACACTATTTTCCAATCAATTTACACTATTTTCCAATCAATTTACACTATTTTCCAATTAATTTACACTATTTTCTAATCAATTTACACTATTTTCCAATCAATTTACACTATTTTCCAATTACCTTTCACTATTTTTCACTTACTTTACACTATTTAATTTTCATTTTTATTACTTTCCACGTTTTTTTATTTTCATCATTTCATCATTTTTTCAATTTTTCACTAGATTTTCCCTTTTTTCATCATCAATTAAATTTTTTCTATTACTTAAAACCCAATATAAATTTAAACTTCTCACTCTTACTATTCTATTTCCCTTATTTAATTTATTTCCATATTTTTTCACCATTTAAACAAAAAAACCGTTATGATTTATGTCTCCCTCTTAAGGGATCTTTTTCCTTCATACAAACACATATTTCACACACCACAGAAACGCCTTCATCCGACTTAGTGTATCCATAGCAACGTGTTGAATTTTTTTTTTACGTTTTCTTTTTATATACTTGAAGGGATCTTTCTCTCGAGTGTTTGACCTGGATGAAAATGATTTGAAAAACGAAGAAACAGATGTTCGAACGAGGTACAGTACAAAATAAACATTTATAAATTCAAAAAAAAAAAATAAATAGAAAAATTATACTTCCAAAATTTGTTCAGTTTATTATCATTATTATCCTTTTTATATCTTGTTAAATTGACTGAACAAGTTTTCTAATAATTCTCTAGAAATGTCTTTATTTTCCAATTGCTTGTTTTGCTGCCCTTGAGCTTTGCTGCACTACAAGCTGAAACTGCAAAAAAGAATTTACTGTTTTCATGTGTCATAATTTAGTTTAATCTCAATAAAAATCTGTTACAGTAAACAGTGCTATTATCATCATCATCAGTGAGAATATATAGAATAAGAAGAGTGCTGCTTAGGACTAATGAATAAAACATAACAGCTAAATTGTTGTTATTTTTACATACAGCGGGGCACTTGCTAAGAAAAATGAAGAGAATTTCATAAATTTATTAAATAGTGCACATTTTTGTAGTAAATAAATTTATATTGTAAAAAATGATAATTTTCTAATATTTTAGAAGGATATGACGTTTTTTACGACATATTTTGCTTAAATAAAGTCACTTGAGTGACTTTATTTAAGCAAAATATGACGCAAAAATAAATCTTAATAAGAATATTAACTATTCTTATTAAGATTTATTTTGCTTATCTGACTTATTTTTAAGTAATTTAAGCAAAATTTAAGCTTTGTTTAACCAAATTCAACAACCTAATGTTGAATATTATAAAAAATTATATCCAGCTTATCTTATTACCCACCTTTGTTGCTTTGACCTTTCTCTTTACAATGGCGCTGCATTTGTTTGTCCAATAAATTTCCTGCTGCAACTCTTGTATATGTATACTATAGTTCCTCCCATACGATTTTATTTTTTTTTTAAATATCCTTTTCTAATATTACTACATGAAATCTTTTTGCTTTCACAATCCCCTTACAACAGTTATTGAAATTTTAATAAGATGAAAAAATATTTCTTTTGTATAATATAAAAATGAATATTTTATTAACCTTTGATATTTCATATGAATAGTTTATGATTGGTAAGATGAAATCACTATGTAAATACATAAAAACATTACAAGGAAGCTCGAAGGATGTTGTAATTAGATTATCAAACCATTACATCATTATGCTATTATGTTTATTTTGATTTAATAAAATTTCTAAATGTTGAAATTATGTATTTTCAGTCCATATGAAGGTCGATTTCCTATTAATATCGGCATCACAGGTCACGTGGCTACAACAGGACAGGTAAAATGGCAGAAACACACATTGATTCAAGGGTTTATGCGACTTAAGTGTGTTATTTGTTCGTCTTTAGACTGTCAATATCGCAGATCCATATGCTGATAGCAGATTTGATCCTTCGGTAGGTTTTTCTCACTTCGGTTGCTATGGTGATAATAAACGATTCTTTTTACGACAACTTGTTATCTCCAACGATTGTTATATTCACAGGTGGACGAGACTTGTAACTTTAAAACGAGAAGCATTCTGTGCATGCCAATCAAAAATGCAGCTGGCAATATCATTGGCATCATACAACTAATCAATAAACCAGATAACATGCCCTTCACTCAGAACGACGAACATTTTTTAGAGGTAGGAATTTGAATTTTTTCTTGTTGATGACTCATTGATGATGATTTATGTCTTGTCTTTAAAGGATTATAGTTCGGAATTGATGATTTTATCTCAAAAAAAAATTTTGCTCGTTTTATTTGATTTATTAAGATGTGTAGTTAAAGTGTTTTAGGGAAAAACTCGTTATTTATACTGCATTAGGTTTAGTTTTTTCTTTTTATTTGCGATAAAGGATGTTAGAAGTTTGGAATCAAGAAAAATGCGGATCTTGTTTAAATAACAAATGTGTGTTGATAAATTAAACTGACCGTTTTCTCACGTGTGTAGTGTTGTGTTGTGTTAGCTGGAATGTGTTTATGTTGTGAAGTTATGGAATTAGTTGTTTATTTATTTGCAATATGAAATTATTTTTTTTATTTGATGGGGAAAATTGAGTTTGGGTGAATTTAGGTTTAATTTGAAATGAGAATGTTGTTTTTCGACATTTTTTCAGCATTTGCATTTTTAATTCATATTTTACTTGTGATAAAATTTTATTGGAAATAATTTCATGCTGATTTTTTTCATATATATTTATATTTACGAATTTGTAATTTTGAGAAAAATAAGTGTTAAGTTGGGTTTTTTAAGACTCGTTCTCTTGTTTAACAAATAGCCAATGAAATTGGTTTTTGCACTTGTAAGCGTTTATTTGCTTCGTCTGGCACGTGGAAAAATTCATTGCAGGTTTTTCCCTTCAACACCAGCACAGTAAAAGTGGTAAAAATCAACATTACACACATGCTTCCACCATTTTTTTTCTATTTCTATTGGTCAAATCCACTTATTTCACACCATTTCTGCAGCACCATTACCAGTTTTGCAGTTTGAAATAACATTTTTATTTTACACAGAAAAATTGGTCAATAATTTACTTTTAATAATTTTTTCTTTAAAAAAAATATTTTTAATTTTGTTGCTCAGCAAGTAACAACAAACTTAAATTCTTTTCACTGGAATTCACTGGAATTCAAGGTTCTTGTCTCACGTGTTTTATTAAACTTCTCAAATAAAGGACACTGCACAATTTCACAATAAAATAAAAAAATTTAACAACCTTTTTTATTTCATCAACAATGACCAGTTGTAATTCCATCTCTTGACTCATATTATTTATAATATTTTGTATGGTTTTCTTTTTAATATTTTTTTCTATGTAATATCTTATATGAAGAAATGTTTGCTTTGCATGCGTGTAAAAACTAAACCTCATAAAACATTATCATAAAATGTTTTTGATGGTGAAAATCTGTGCTACATAAAAAAGAATAGTGGAAATGGCTCTTTGCAATGGACTTGAAAGAGTTTTAAGTCTTTTCGGCTGTAAAAATGTTAGCACTCTAGTTTGAAAGTGAAGGGAATTAATCTAGACTCGAACAGATAAGAGGTGTAAGCCCATTATTTCTTGTTCTTGAAGGTCTTTAAATTTTATTGCGAGTGCGTTTATTAAAATAAATAGTTACTGAACGTATTTGTTTTTAACATTGAACATAAATTGTCAGCTTTAAATTTATATTAAATCACATTTACGTTGATTTTTATTATTTTTTCTACCTTGAAAACGGTTAAAATTTTAAACTGGATAAAAGTTTTGAAAACCGCAAACAGATGGCGCAAGTCTAATGGCGTCGTTGTTTGTATTTATTACCGACGTCAAGTTGAGAGTAAAATTAATAAATTATTGCTTAAAAGCGTTGTTTAAATATTTAATTACCTAAATGTATAAACATAAATAATTTATTTATTTCTTGTCTTTATTTCTGATTAAGGCGTTCGCGATCTTTTGCGGCATGGGAATTCACAACACACAAATGTACGAAAAAGCAATCAAAGCAATGGCGAAGCAACGAGTAACTTTGGAGGTGTTATCCTACCATGCTGCAGCTCCACTTGAAGCTGCGCAGAAGTTAAAGGTAAACAAACACACATCACACCTGCTTATTGTCAAAACGGATTACTCGAAACATTTTTGTCTTCTTTTTTTCGTCCACGATAGAAACAAGTGATTCCATCTGCACAAGCTTTTCGACTTTACGATTTCAAATTTCATGATTTTTGTTTGGAGGATGAAGACACGCTTAAAGCTTGTCTCAGGATGTTCCTGGATCTTGATTTAGTAGAGCGATTTCACATCGATTACGAAACGTTGTGCAGATGGTTATTAAGTGTTAAGAAAAATTATAGGCAAGTTACTTACCATAATTGGAGACACGCCTTCAATGTTGCTCAAATGATGTTCGCAATTATTACGGTAAATTTAATTTAATCAAATTGTAATTTATTGTAATTTATTATAATTTATTTTTTCATTTTTTTCATTTTTAGACTGCTCAGTTTTGGAAAGTTCTTGGTGATTTAGAATGTTTGGCGCTTCTGGTTGCGTGTCTATGTCATGATCTGGATCATCGTGGCACCAATAACTCTTTTCAGATTAAGTAAATATTGCTTTTTTTTCATTTTTATACGCCTTATTCATTAATAGATAGAAACTAAACATTTATTGAGTTAATAGCAGCTTGTAATCCTGTCTGAGTGCGAAATTATCGATATTTTTCTCACCATTTGGCTATTATAAGTCAATGGAAGTGTCACTTTACGCCAAGAGAGGGCAGTGTATTCACTAGCTATAAAATGAAACTAAAGCGCGATTGAAGCACCACTTGAATTAATGATCACGTGGTATTTATTGTTAAAAAAAATTAATTTGTTTGAGTTAGTAAAGGCTTAGTGACTTCTTATCATGAAAAGAATATAAAGTTTTTCTCTAAGGGGTCATTAAATGAACTCGAAGTGCTTCGAGCAGTTAATGATGTTTGTTAATTACAAAACCAAAATGGTTGTTTGTTTCATTTAGATATTTTTTCCTTAATTTTAAAATGAGGCAACGTTTTGAAATAATCACATAATTTATCAAATTAATTTAGGGTTTTAGTCTGACATGAAGTTGAGTAATTAATTAATCATAGAGAATTACATCTTTGTGAGTTGAAAGATAAGATAATACTAGCAGTGAAATTTCCTGGAATAAATTCAAATGAGCACATTTGTTCAACTGCCCCAACTTTGTATACATCGATGCATAAAATTAATTTTATCTAAAGATTATGAATTCTTTAATGCAATTAACTAATTTGAATAGTCTAGACCAGTGGTATTCAAACTGTGTTCCGCAAAACCCTAGGGTTCTACGAGATGTCTCAGGGGTTCTGCGAAAATTTTTAATTTACTTAAATTTTTATAAGAAAACTATATTTAGGGTTCCGTAGATAATTTTATCTTAAAAAAGGGTTCCACAGAATATCAAAGTTTGAAGACCACTTGTCTAAACATAGCATGAAATACGAAACATGTGCAAATTTAAGAAATAAAGAAAGGGGGGAAAGCTAAAACATGGAACAGCCAAATTAAAACAAAACGAATTACAGGATGCCATTTTGTCAAGGTAGTATCTGCTCTTCCACTGTTACTTGAATGCTTGTTTCTCCACACAAAAAAACAACATTATTTTGATTGGTGCCTACACAGGCTAGGACAGCAAATAGCAAATCAGAAATAAAAATTACTGTCTTTCTCATTTCTATTACAAAACATGTTTAATATTAGAAAAATAACCTTTTTAAACTGGGAAAAAAATCATTTTTGGGTTATGTGCCCCTTTAACTCAAAGATAAAATAATATATGCAATTATTTGTACAACACACATTATCCCAGATTGAGAATCGCTGATTTAGATAATAAAACGTTACTTTATACGACTTGTTATCTGTTACAAACTCTTGATGAATACAAAATTCCCAAGAATGTAATGAAAGGTTATCTGCATACTTGGTATATCTAGTTATCCCAAGCCGCAAAGGCAAGCAGACACTTAAACTAATCAATAAATTTAATTTAAATGTTGGTTTAGAAGCTTTAACAGAGTCTCAGTAGTGTAATTTGATTAAAGAAATTGCATTTGATATCAAAAAAATCAATTATTCTATGTAATAATAAAAATTTAAATTGGATTTGTTTTAATGATGATTTTTCAAGGGCTTCTTCTCCACTTGCTCAGTTGTATTCCACATCCACTATGGAGCATCATCACTTTGATCAGTGTATCATGATATTAAACAGTCAGGTAGGCACTTGAGGCAAGTTTCACTCATATTTGTGTGTTTATTTTTTCAGTTTAATCGTTAATTTTTGATTTTATTTTTTTCCAAATGATTTGTTAATAGGGAAATCACATCCTGTCTAGTCTATCAACACAAGAATACACTCGAGTGATTAAAGTACTTGAAGATGCCATTTTGTCTACTGACTTGGCTGTTTATTTCAGGTCTGTGTTGAAAATAAAAGGTTTTGTGGATTATTTTGACAGTTATAAGCTTAATTTATAAATTGAAATTACAAAAAATCAGTAAATGATAAATTGCCAAGTGTTTATACAACTTGCATCTCGTAATTGAAAGTAGTTAAATGCTATTTTTAGTTAACTAATTTGGATTTTGAGACTTGGAAGAGACAATGCCAAAATTCCAATTGGTCTAAACCGAAAAACTTCTTTATTGAATGACCAAATGACCAAATGACATCGAGATATTCTATAAATGTCAGACTCAACTTGGATTTATATCCTGTCCAAAGTCTGGTGAACATTCAAAATTTCAATTTATTTTTTTTATTTTTTTATTTTTATTATATTTTTTTAAAAAAAAGAGAAAATCCAGTTAGATTTAGTAGATATTTATTGTATATCATTAGTTTTGATATCCAGTAGATATAAAATTACATATGGTGGACATTGAAGTAGTCTCGAATTTCCAATTAGATGTTTTGGTACACAGAAGAACATCAGCACAAATATTTAGTATGAAGGAGAAATGTTGAGATCTTGAGATCAATTTATGTTTTAATCCTGTTTTTAAATGTTGAAACAATGAATTACTTTAATAAAGAAAATTAATTGACTGTTAATGTTTGTTATTTTTATTTTCTAGGAAACGAGGGAATTTTTTTAGCCTGATTGATACTCAGTCTTACGATTGGAGTCAAGAAGATCACAGAGATTTACTCAGGTATTACTATTTCAATTAATTATAATATTTAATATTGATTTAATTATTTTTTTATTTTGTTTAGAGGAATGTTAATGACTGCTTGTGATGTTGCTGCAATAACCAAGCCATGGGAAATACAAAGAACAGTACGAAAATTATTATTTAAAAAAATGTAAGGGTAATTAAATGTAATTTTTAATTGAATAATTGTGTCACAGGTGGCTGAACTCGTTGCCAGTGAATTTTTTGAGCAAGGCGATATAGAAAAACAAGAACTTAAGATAATGCCTATTGTAAGATGAAAAATTAACGTTTGTTAATTGCTTCATTATCTTTAATTAGCATGCAAATTAATTTTGTTGAAGGATATGATGAACCGTGACAAAAAAGACCTTTTACCAACTATGCAAGTGGGCTTTATTGATGCAATTTGTTTACCTGTATACCGGGTAATTATTTATTTTTATTTTCAGATTTCAATAACTAATTTGTTTTTAATATTTTTATTTATTTAATGATGTTTATTTTAAATTTAAATTGAATTATAAAAATAAACATGTGATGTTTTATAAATTTGCCACTAGATGACTCTTTTTCATTTTTCAGACTTTCGCCGATCTCTCTGGTAAACTGCGCCCTCTGTTAGACGGTGTAGAACACAATAGGGCAGAATGGCAGAAACTTGCAGATGAAAGGATGAGGAAAGAAGGAGACAATTAAATAGTTTAATTTAATTTTTAAAAAAAAGAGAAATACAGAAAAAGAAACGAATAATGACAAAAAGTTGGACTAAGAAATCACTGCCGGACAAAGGATCCAAGTTTTATTATTTAAGAAATAGAAAAAAAAAGTGATGTGGGAAATGTTTTTGTGATTTCAACTTTGTTCCTGTTTTTGGAAAGATGCTGGACATTTCGTGTGACTAGTCATTCCGCTTGCCTCAGGGAGATTTGGATTCTATGGTGCAGTCTTATTTTTTCTCTCTTTAAAAACAAGAAAAAAAAATCTCCATCTCCATCTGTTAAATAGTTCATCATTTTAGATTAAAAATTCATACATTAGACCCAGGTGTGTCGTCTATGCAAAACCAATTGTGCTGCATGAAATTTTTCTATTTCATTTTAAATTTATTTCCCCTTTTTTAGTTTATGCTTTTTTGTGTTTTTATTTTTTATGTTTATGTTTATTGCTTTTTGAAAAAAGTTTACCCTCTTACACACTGCTCTTACTCTGATGTATTTGATGTTAAAAAAACTGTCCATATGATAAAAATTTTATTCCAACTCTATTTTTATTAGATTGTAATAAGGCTATATTTTGTTTTATGTTTTACTTAGTATTGTATAAATTTAATTTTTAAAGAGAAAGTTAAAAGATTTTTTTATTTAACTTGTACAGTTCCATTAATTTATCATGAATATTTTAAATATTAAAAATGCTTAATTTATTTCTAATGATTAGCTGTATTAAAAATATTTTACGAAAAAGGAATTTGGTTTTAATTATTTATTTATTTGTTTATTTTGTTTTCAAATGAAAAATTAATGGTGATATAAAACAGATAAGAGTTTCGAATAATATTCTACATGATTAAAAATTTAATATTGAGAAAACTCCAGAATGTATAATGATTCCTTTGGTCAACTACTTTTAATTTTAGCAGATTTATTTCTAAAGTGAGTAAATTCGAATTTAATCTTTGAGATATTACAGATTATTTCTAGGATTTGTCATTATTTTTCTTCCACACACAAAATTATTTCTGCAATCTCATTAAAGTAATGGTACAAAAACATCTTGATTATTTCCGGTTTCAACATACCAATGTTATTTTGGTTTCATATTTTTTATCAAATCAACTAAAATTGTAAATAACAAACCATCTGTTTTTTAGGATCTATTTATATACAATACCTAGCTAAATTCTCATTTCCTTGCTAACATTTTTTCCAAAAAGTTAATTTATTTTTATTTTTCTTAAATTTATTTAACTTGTACGTAGCTAGCTTAATATGAATTCGTTTCGGGAAACCTAAAATCGATACGAAAACATAAAATCGATTGGCTAATAAAAGAACCGTTCATTTGAACTTAGTCAACTTAAAACCAATACGAGACGATTACGCCACGTCCATTTCATGTAAAACGGGTAAATTGCAGCTAAATATTGCACTTGAGCTTGTAATTACGAAAGAATCAACTTAATTTCTTTCGAAATGTAATTCCAATTATTTTTACAGCGCGCTTCGTTGCTACGGACGACCCAAGTTAACAAAATCCTCACCAGACGGCCAAATGCTTCATTCCTAGCACGCGCATTGGCGCAACAACATCTCCCGTCGCGTATCTGACATGAGGTGGTTTGAGAGGAAGACATCCCCTGACCTGCATCCATCCACAGGGTACCCACTTGGCATTCGGTACTGGTGGAAACGCCAATATCTACTTCAATGTTGAATTTGAGCACTTGGATAAGGTTAGTGTCACATTTTAATGCTGATTTTGGACAGAAGATGAAGTAACAGAAAAGTCATGATAAATGAACGATACTGAGTAACAAAAATATACAATTTTTTACTTGATTAATCGACATCGTTTGTCAATTCGTGTTTTTCATATCGATTTGAACATGTGATTTGTTTGTCTTGGGTCAGCGCACCCTGGTTGAAAGATTGCGGATTAAGGGAGAAGACGAGAATCTCAGGTGGGAATAATTTGCATATCACATAGAAACCTGATTGTGTTCCTATAGCAACGTGTGAATATTGGACAGCAACAAGTTTATACGTCATTAGAATAATACAAAATGGGAAAAGTTTTTCTCTTTGATCATGTCGTCGCGTGATAACGAAACGAAAATAATCGATTCCTTGATCTTTTCCTGTATTTGTTATTTATTTTTATTTTTATTTATTTAAAAAAAATATATTATGTGTTCTGTGCATGGGTATGCGTGACAAATGTGATTGTTTCAAGTGTTTATTCAGTAGTTGTTAGTTTTTTCTCCATTTTATTCCGCATTTTATACCAATTTTTCATGTAATTCGAAGCAAATTATAATAATTTTATTTTTGCTTTTCTAATAGTAATTTTACTTGTTTTAAATTAAAGTTGTTTTAAGTTTCAGCTTGTCTTGGTTGATTAATATCGGAGGTAAAAAATAAAAGGTTAAATAGAGAGGAAAATGCTTTTGAATAGATGTTGTTAATTGTCTTACAGCGAAGCATCAAAAACACTCAAGGCGGAGCTTTTAACTCTACTGAGATTTTCAACTTCCATTATCTAGAAAATTCAATTGGGGGTGTGTTTTTAAGATAAAATAAATGTATAAATTTTTTCATATTATATATTTTTTGATTTTAGAAAAGTGATTTTTTTCATCTTTCAATTCAGTTAATTGAATTTGAACTGCATTTACGAGATTAAATCAATAATTGATTCGCTAACTAGATGATGTTGTTTTTGTTTGTTTGTGTTGCTTGTTTCAAAATATTAGTTGCAACCTACAAATAAATAAAAGCAAAAAGTTAATCAGACTTTTATGGTTTGTTTTGAAATAACATTTCGGTTATATTTATTTTACTCAGAACTAAATATAGACAGATGTCATAAATCAAATAAATGATTGATTTTCGTTCAATTCCATTTACTAAAATTCTACATTTTCTTTCAAAAAAATTCGTAGTATTTTCACTAAAAAAATCACTTTGTTTTGAGTTTATGTAAACAGTAAAACAGTACTTGACGTTTATATTAAAAACTAATGAAGTTTTTCCATATTTGATACCGGAAATAAATGTTGTGCAGCATAATATCTGATTTGTGTAATACAGTACTCAAATTTGCTGTCATTTTGACTTTTTTAATGTTTAATCATTACGAAAAACTATAAAAAAATTATGCTATTAAAGTTAAAGCTTTATTTTTTAAAGCAGAAAACCTTTCAAAAAAACTTGTTTAAATAACTGATTAAAAACCCACTTATACCATGAAATATATAAATCATGACAAAATAAAATTTTAATATACAAATTTATCCAATTTTTTTGGGCACAAAACAGTTTTACAAGAATATTTATTTATTTTCAATTTTCTTTTATAAAATGTCAACTTATCTTTAATTTTTATTTCACCAAAATGGGTGTTTGTTTTCTGGATAGCCAGTGATAATAATTTGGTATCATATAGTAATAAATTCCAGATTCTCTCACCAATAGAATGATGAGTCATCTGATACATTGCCACAGATATAATAAAAAAGTGGCCTTGGGTCAAATACTTGGACTGATGACCACTAATGGATGAAAGAATTTACTAAAAGTGCTAGAATTATCTGTCTGCTTTTTCCTGCTAGAGAATCTCAAGTTAAAATCAATCAATACCCTACTAGATGAAGTATTGATTTGCACATTGAAGAGTTTGTTAGTAAATAGCTACTGTGTACACGAGTACAGTTGTATACATTATTGACTAATTTATAAGTGTAATTGGATTAAAATTAAACTCAAATTCGAATTTGATTTGACAGAAATTTAGAGCTGTTTAAATAAGTTAAAGTGATTTGGACAATTTTTTGGCAAAGAGAAAAAATAAGAGTTGGATGGTGATGTGAAATGGTTGCTAGGAGACGGAGGTTGCTAAGAATTTAAATTTAGTTCAGTTTACTAGTAAATGTGGGTTCTGTCTGAACTAAATATATAATCAATATTTTTTTGTTAATAAGTTTAGTTGAGTTATTCTGTTAAAATTAGTTTATTATTGTTATCTGAGTTCTAAAGAAATTTAGAAAATGATTTTTTTTTATTTTCTTCAAAAACTGAATGTTTTATTCTATGTAAGTGGTTTTTTTGTGATTTAATATTCTTTACTGAAATGAAAAGACGATACTTAGTAGAGAGTAGTAAAGAAAATGTTTTTGTTATTTAGGATTTGTGCATTTAGAAATTTTTTAAAGTAGATTTTTAAAGTTAATCTCATATTTTAAGAATTTGAAAATCGTTACAGAATTCTTTAGCTTAAATTTTGAAGAAAATAAAATTAATTGTTATTTAATTTTTTTTCAAACTGAAACCATTCAAATGGAAATCAGTGTATAAAATATTTTAATCATTTCTTTCCACATTGGCATCAATGAGATTAAGATTAGAGCTTAAATTACAATTTCTAAAAGCAAAATTAATTAAAAATCATAAAATTTAAGAATTTTTAAAAATTTATTATCAAAAATGGAGTTAAAATAAAGAAGATAATTGCTTTAACACTAACAGTATCGGCTTAATTACTTACTGAAAGATAATTTTAGTTTAAACTACCGTTATCAGGCAAGAAACTGAATGATTTTTAATGTTTTTTCAGCATTAAACAACATTTTAGTATAAACATCTAGTTCCACGTTTAACATCTTTCGCTATCATACGGCGCTGCGATAATTTAGCTTAGAACCCGGATGGGAAATGGCGGGGTATCGGCAGTTAACCGTTAAACCGTCATGCATTTTTGAGATTATATTCGCTTCCTTTTTTCACTTGAACCGTGAATTTTTATACGTTCAGACCCAAAGTGTAAAGATCCATGTAGTTTATCTATCGAATCGGTGGTTAAATTTTGAGTTTAAACCTAAGAAAAGTTGGCAGAAAACCAAGATGAAAGTTACAACTGTCATAATTTTGAATTTAATCTAAAAAAAAGATCTAAAACGTATTGTGCTTTCGAATTAGCCATTATAAAATGATTTATACGTTAAATCTTTTTTTAATAACGAGATATTTGACATCTTTAAACAGAAAAAAAATTAAAAAAATGACCTGAAACAAAAATATATTCTCTATTCATTTTAACATGTTCTTTCAAAATTGGAAAAGCAAAGAAAAATATGAATAAAATTTTTTCTTTCCTCTTTTCTTGGACTCGTAAGATCAAGTTTGAGGTGGCTGAAAAAAAATCTGATATTAAACTTCCTACTTAAGGCTTGTTTCTTTTTGTTGCTATGGCGATGAAAAATTCTTGTTTTTTATCATCAAAATTGTTTTAGAGAGAGCTAGCTTGATAGGAATGTGGTTAATATCATTAATCTAAACATTTCTGGATGTTTTGGCACCGGTTGAACTAAATTATGTTTCTGTTTTGATTGCTAATGGAATAACAAACATGTCTAAACTTGGAATCAAACGATATTTGAAAATTAAACAAACTTAAAAACAGATACAGAAAAATATTAAAATTTAATTTCTCTTGAAAGATGAAAAGATAGTTTTTTTTTCATTTCCGGTTTGCTTTCAATTGCTATAAAAATCTAAAGTGCATTTCACTCAATAAAGGGGCTGTGACAGTTGAAAATGGCGGCCATAAAACCACTTAATCATACAATAGGATACTTATTTTCAGAAAATTGTGTTAAAAATTTTATTTTACATATTTCTAAATTGGAAATGTACATTTTAAATTTGTCGTTGTAATTATATATGCTGTGACCCTGAGAGGAGGTACCACTATTGGTTTTAACGTTATCAGAGGAAAGTGATATGAATCCACCAGCAACATCAAGGCCACGCAGCTCGTGAGTAATTTGTTGGATACTCCTCGATAAATCAATCGGTTCGTTTGAGATCTAAAGAGTATGTTTACAACGTTTCTGCCGCAAAGTTCACATGAAAAATGTATCAATTTAACAATTTAATATTCAACTTGAGTGTTTGATCAATGGTAACATACTTAGGCTAAATAACTGTAAAAGAGATGAAGAATTTTATACATGAGATGTATAGGTACAGTATCTTAAAGATATGCAGGAAATTGATTGGTATGTACTTATCTTTGTTTTCTTATTTCATTTTTTTTAATCTTTTATCTTTTTAAGGTTTATTATTACGGAAAAAAATTCGGGGACAATCCCAGTTGAGCTAATATAAGCCATATTTTTTGAACTGAATTATCTCGAATTATTTTTATAAGATATTTAATGGATAAATAAAATATTAAAAAAAAGATTATTTCGAATTAATTAAACAATGAGACGGATGTGGTAAATTGAAACTAAACGTGGTTGGCTTTGTGTTAAATTAGAATTTAATTGGCCACTGACCATTTGTAATGTAAATCAGAAGCAAAATAAGTGCGAGTTTTATTTTTGCTTGTTTCCTTCGTTGGTTTAATCAATTAAGGTTAAGTGACATAAATGACAGGATGAAGCTTAAATGAGGCAATCCTAGCAAGATGGATCCATTAGGAGACTATTTGAAATTAACCACAAAAAAATTTTACTGGTTGTTTTCATTTGAAACTGTATTATAACTTTAAATTTCAATTGACACTTAACTCAAATCAAAATGGTTGCTGTTTTGCCATTTTTGAGTCAGTCAGGTTTGAGTTTCAATTGAAAAAGTTAACTGGAATTTGAGTTTCCATTGAAAAAGTGAACTAGAAT
>JAQFZN010001608.1:0-14840 GCA_034687075.1 Geophilus carpophagus
GATACTATATCATTTGTCTACTTCAACGTGCTGAGTTGAAATAAACTATCATCAAATATTTTAAACTTGTTATTTCAGACGTCTGCCATTCAACGTGATTTAAAGGTGTACAGAAGTGAGTTATCATTCTAGTGGTTAATATTTTTGTCCCTTGGCGCAAACAAGAAGCCTCAAATCCACTGAGAAATAATTTCCTTTTTTTTAAAGTTTATGTTGTAGCTTGAATTTTAAAAAAAAATCCTATTGCAGAGGAGAAAATTTAGCTGATAGGCAAAATTCGTCGAGAGATGATAAAAAATTTTTCTTTGTTCTAGATTAAATGCGTTTAAGTTATAGAATCTGTTTTTATTTACATGTATATTTGTTTATGTCACACGTCTATAAAACATTTGTACACATTGAATATGAAACAACGAGAAAAGCACACATAAGCTTACATTCCATCTACGGTTGATTTAATCATCACCATCAAATTTCCTGTGTCTGATTTCATATTCAATAGCTGCATTCAAAGTTAAAGCAGAAGTGACTTTTTTTGCTTTTAACGTCACTCGATTTTTTTATTCTAATAAAATGTGAATATTAAATTGTTAGACTTGTAGGATGTGATGGAAATGATGACTTTGTCACGTAAAAAGGCGACACAAGTTAAGTGTTCAGTGTTTTATTGGAACTGACTATCGGACTACAGTTGAGTGAAAAATATGTGGAAAATAAATGGGTAAAAAGTAAATGTAAATAAATAATAAAAGAAGTCGGTACCATTGAAGTGGACATGGTCTAATTACCTGTCTCTATAGGGTAATTTGTGAGAGTTGGAAAAGCAATATGTGTCATTAGGAGAAATTTATATTAATGATAAGTAAAGTCAGACTTGAAAGGTTGCTTTTTAATTTCCTTTAAACCGACAAAATCAGGACATGAGCACTCTATGGAGGAAAAGAACAAGTGTTTTTCTTAGATTATCCTAATTATCAGAATTATTTACAAAGGTTTATTTTAATATATAATTTGTTTTTTGTATTAATTAATTATTTAGAAACTCAGTTATTGAATTTTATCACTTACATTAGTGAATATCCTTATTACAATTTTTTTTTATTTTTAGTTTTAAAATATTCTTATCTTTTTACTGGATTTTTTTGATTAAAGCATTTTCTTGCTTGACACCTCTGCACATTATAAACACATTTGGTTATTAGGTGTAATTTAATTTGCTAAGGAATAATGAATAATTCAGCAAGAAAATGCAGCAGAATGTTTGAGTTAGAGTTTGTAGGAAAAAATTAAATATAAAAAATAATTTTAAAAAATTTTAGTTTTTTTTTCTCCTTCTGTTTCAACAAGAAAAAGTTAAGTTTAATTTTTTATTCGCAACTTTTGTGCATGTGGTTGTTATTGATAATTAATAAGCTTAACGAGCTGGCTGTTATCAATTTGTAATTTTCAATCTTAAAAAGTAAATTGTTTTAAAGTGTTAATAAGCTGACGCATTAATAACTAGTTTAAGATTATATAATTAACACAGTAATGTTGTTAATATTAATTTTAATATTAAAAAAATTAATTGAGCAGGAAAAAAATTAAAAAAGAAAAAGTTTTTAAGTTTCTATCGAGTTTGAAGACAGTTTGATTGACCAGTGAAAGTTTTTCACTATTGAAACAAGTAGCAATCATAAAAATAAAATTGAAACCCCATAATTATATAACATGGAAAATAAAATTGGATAAGGTTGAATTTTATGACAAGGGAGTAAAAAAATGGTAGCTAGAAATTTTAGTGATGGCACAGCTGCTGAGTTGAAGTCTTGGCAACTTTTCATTCATTATTATCATGGGACCAGGTTATGAGAGTGTTGATTCAATCGATTTCAAATTGAACAAAAATTTCCACTTGAGCCACGTAAAAATTTAAGAGGAAATCATTTCTTTTAAAATAAAAGAAAATATCAATCAAATTACCAACTCGTTATTTTCCAATTACAAAAATGATGATAGTGATTATTGAAATTCAATATTTTTGATGCATTAAAAAAGAAGGTAAATTATGATTGATTTTGTATGTTTCAATTTCATTTTTTAAAATTATTTCAACTAAATTATTTCAGAATTTACATAGTGGATGGGTAAGAAATATAGGATTAATTGTTGGGGTTGAAATAATATAAAGCGCAGTTGAAATAAAATATTTTGTAACAAGTAAATAAAAGAATACCGCACTACATTTACATGAAACTATTGGTTTTTACTGCCGTTTTACTGTTTAAGAGACAGACTCGAGTCGGTAGTCTCTTTTGGAAATGGATCCCCTGCGAACAACAGTCTAAGTTAGTCAACAAAACATCTTTCATTCTAAGTGAAATCTGCGGGGGGAAATGTAAGGATGGAATGAAAGAGAGAGTGATAATCCATTTGGCTATAAAGAGTTTTGGGGCTTGTGTGGCGAAGGAGGACTTATACCCACAATGCGCTAAGAGAAAAGTAACTAAGCTTGCACTTCACTCTTCTCTTTTACCCATTTTTGCCAACTAGAAAATCTACTTTATTCTCTTGAAGTCTGATCTATTTTCAACTTGGTGATTTAATAATGAATTGATCTATTTATTTAGTGAATAGTTTGATGACATGTTGCTATGACATTTCACAAGTAAGTCAATATATCGAATATTAATACCAGATATATTGATAAATTGATTAAAAATTATACAAATTGTACTATTTTATTAATCTTTGTTTAACTTTTTCTCTTCACATCTGTTAATAACAGTAATATCAATAGATCTACTAACTTCTGTGCTGAAAGTTGATATGGAACAAGAACAAGCTTATTATTAACTGTCACCTGTATGTAAATTTTTAGTTAGAAGCAGCTATTTTGATTGTTATTGCCTATTGAAATTTAATTATTGATAAATCCACTCCTATCTAAATATTGCAGATAATTAAAATTTCAATATTTTATCCAAATAATTCTTTTCCACTTATTTTTCGAGAAGTTTCTTTGAGTGAGGCTGTAGAAATGAAAAGTACAGTTTACAAGTAATTTAAGCTCTTGCACGAATAAGGTTTTTTTATAACCCCATCACCCCTTTTTTACTGGTTTTAATTTTGGAGGGGTTGCACGTTTCAATAGCAGTGGGGCTGAGAAAAAAGGAAATACGGTATATTAAACAGTTGTGAAGACGAATGTGATTGTTAATTGATTCGGGTTTGCACGATCGATTCTGCAAAAATTTAATGTTCGAAACAAATGTGCAAATAAAGTTGATTAAAACAGGCTTAAACAAGCGTTAATTTATGGGATTAGTTTCATTCCCATTTTTAATTTTGTTTTTTAATTTTTTTAATTCCCATTTCTAGAATTTGAAATGGTTTTGAATTCATCACACATGCTGTTTCGAGTTAAAAATAAAAGAATTCTGCTCTTATTTCAACCGTTAATGGAGATAAATGCATTAACGGAAGAAAACGCGATAAATTCTTCATCAGAATTCCTTAGAAACCGATTTGTTCTCGTTAGGTTAAATTTGTGTCACATCACATGAATCATGTAGTCTCTTCATTTCATTCTACTACCCGAATTCCAACTCAGTGTCACGCAATTAAAGAAAAAAATATTACAAACTTATCTCCAATGACTAACCAACCTAATTTAGATCCACAATTTCTCCAAACCTGTACAATTATTAACTTAAAGAATAATAAACTTGTCTATATGAACGATCAAGTTAAAAATTTTATCATCTAAAAATTGAAGGTGATAATATGAACTATTTCATGACTCGTGTGGAATGCTTATTATAACCAACAGTTCTATAAATAATCTTGTAAAGATGAAGCTGAAGTAAGCACAACTGACGCCACCTAGGGGAAAATAGTGTTGATGGTCTCCATATTGTTATGTGTTTCCTACTCTTATCTGTCAAGAGAAGTTTTGGAACCAAAATAAATATGAACAAATGTAGAATTTTATGTTTTATGTACAAAATGTGAAATGGTACAGAAATCAACTGTATAACACAAACTCTTTACTACGAAACAATATAATTGTACATCAAAAAACCCTTAAACAATTATGTAAAAAGCCACAATAAAGAAATAACGTGGCTTATAAATCTAATTCTTTAGTATGACACATGTTTCTATTATCAATAGTTAAAAACATTGTTGACTAAAGCATTTGAGGTTGTTCTATGAATGGAAACATATTTGTAATTTAGTTTTGACTGAGTTATCTAACTATGTTAACTCTTACCATAAGTACCTTGGAAAAAATAGAATGCAATCTACGTTCGAAGCTCATATCTCACTAGCTGCATAGCTGCGAGTCATGCTTCATTCATATTTTGTCAGCCATCATTAATATGATGGAAGGCAAGGTGACTTCCAATTGCTTCTCGCAACAGGGTTTTGCTTTTTAAATTATTTCTACAAAACTTTATCATGAATATGTTATTTAAGTTGCTTAAATACTTTGGATGTAAAGGTGAAGACTTTAAAATGTACCAATATTTGAAAATATAAACTTTAATTGTTATATTTAATTAGAATGAGGTTTAAGGGAAACAGGAAATGCAAAGCTCAAAGGCTGACAATCAACTGAAATATATCACTTTTTCTAGATGCTGAGTCATTGGTGTGCTTTTCCTTTAATTAACAAAAGTAACGATGCCCTTCAGTAGCTAGTTATTGATCCTTTAAAAAGTACGTGGCTGTGATTTTGGAGAAATTTGTGAAAATAGTTTAAAGGTATAGAAGTGATATGTTAATTAACTTAACACAATCACAGGTTAAAGTGGTGGAATATGATATGATTAAATATGGTTAGGTGATAAAATCGACTTGCAGTTATTCATGCAATTCGTGCAAATCGATTTTCCGGTCCTCTATCAATAATTGGGAGTCTACTGTATGATACATTAAACATTTTAAGCAAGAAAATTTGCTGTATTCAAATATTGAGATTAACAAACTGATTCTCATACAAACTTTTGAGAAGAGTCTAAACCAATATGTAAATACATTTAAATTAAGCTATTGGATTATAGTTTACTAACTGAAACTGAAATATGTTTTACAATTACTTTGGAATTTATAATAGAAACTTAAATGTTTAATTCAATTAGAATTAGCAAAAATTAAAACCATAATTAATTCTCAATAATTTGAGCAATTGCTCACTCTTTAAATATTTTAAAAATTTCAACTTGAAATATAAAATCTTTTAGGCTTCTTTCAAAATTTAAGTATAAGATATCAAATCTGCGTTTTTGATTATTATTTGCAACTTCAGATAAAATTTGAGAATATTTTCAACTTGATTAAATTTGATAGGGATAAAATCCTAATTAAAATTGTTTTAAGCAAAACTGTTTCTAAATAGTGATCGAATTTCTCTATGAATAAAGGTCAGGAGAAGAATTTATATATAACTTTTATAAAATGTTACTTAAGTTACATCCATTACAGACTTACCTTTAAGGTATGCAACATATCTTTGTTAAAAGGTTCAATGCTTCTATCTAGCTGTGTCTGATACCTATTAAGTATAGTTAATGCTCTTAACAAGTAATGCCTACAGCTTGTTGAATCTCCCACATACCTAAATACAAGTATTAAACCTGATGTTTATACTCGTTTGTAAGTTGTTTTTTTATTTATTTATTTCGGCAATCTCACATGTGTCGATTTTTAGTAATTAGTTCAGTTTATTATTGTTCTAACCAATGAGATTTCAGAAAAATAAGAAGTAAAAATAATTATAAAAATCTAACAACAAGACTTCAACATCGTGTTACACAATAGGCCTATGTCTAGCTATCTCCTTCTTCTCCTGAATCATCCAACTAATTCTTCTCGAAAAGAATTAGCTTCGGTTGCTTTGTTCTGACTTACATACAAATCCGACTTAATGACAGACATAAGAACGGAACTCGTTTGTAATGCAGGACCTCTTGTATTGATAACGTCTTAAGAACGTTATAGGACATTACATTAGGATATTTTAATGTTTAAATTTATATCAGGATCCTCAAAAAGATAGTTAAAACCAGTCTGATTATGGTTTTAAGAAGAAGATCCAGAAGACTTTTAACAAAGAAGTAATCAAAGAAGAACAACACATGTGGGAATAGAATATAACTAATTAAAATAAAGTACTACGTCTATGACCTTTAAACCAATTAATAACTAAATGTAATGAATTAACAACTTTAATCTTTTTCGACTAATTTTATGCTTTGTAGAATAATTTTCTATTAATCAAAATGAATAATAAGCACAAGTGTCAAAAGTGGGAATGCAAGATGGCGAATTATTTTGTAGAAGAAAATGTTTTGAATTCTTGTTGATTATTTATTTACAGCATGGAAAAGTTTGTTGAAAACAATTTTTGCTCGATTATTTATTGTGCTTTCAGTTAGGCCTAAAGAGGCTGCTGGTTTATGTTTTGTGAAAAAACATTGCTGTCGTCACCCATATAAGTAGGCATGTAAAAATAACCTTTTCCCACATATGAAATGTGGCACTAACTCAGAATAAGTACAGACATTTTGTTGATTACATTGCATTTAATGCATTATTTTTTTTTAAATTTTAAATTTATCTAAATTTATTTAAATTTTTGGTTTATGGTTTTAACAGATGAATATTTGCATTATTGTTATTTCAGAAAGAAAAAGAAAAACAGCAAGTTCATAATAAAGAAATTTATGGAAATGATGTGTCACTTTTGTGTAAAGAAGTGATAAAATGTCATGGCTATAATGTTATTAGTATGGATCACTTAATTACATTTGGGGTCAAACTGAAATTCACTGTGGAACCAAACATGGCCATTGTTTTTAACGTTTGTCACAATGGCCACGCAGTTGGCACGTTGCCGCGCACTAATTTCTAATTAAAGTCACGATCTGCCACTAGAGAGAGCCATTTCTGACTAAGGAAAGGCAATGTGTCCAGCATCTGGACAAGCCAATTGTGCACTTTCACATATTTGCACACCTATTCAACGTTTTAAAGAAACTTATAGTTGTTAAAACGTTTTATTTGCACGAATGGATTATAGGTTTAAGTTTTAAAAAGAATGAGATGTATTTTTATAGGAAATTTAAAAAAAAAAACATTTTTTTCATCCCATTTCCTTTGAAGATAAAAGAAATTGATGTAATTATTTACTGAATTGTTTTTTGTTTGGGAAAAGTAGTTTCTCAACAGATAACACCGGTGAGTGTAGTTTAAAATAACTTTGTTGAGTAGTTGTCTTGAGTAATATCTTGAGTAATGAAATGGTGATAAAGAGAGTATAAAATATTGTTATTACACTTTTGTCCTAGTTTTAGTTTAATGATTGTAAAATGTGGTAGATAATACAACATAAGTTGCAACTGTGTTATTAACACAAATTATTCATTCAGGTATCAATTTAGGTCTCAATTATATTTACAAAAAGTGCTTTATTATTTTTGGAATTAAAAATATGTTTATTGAAATATGAGTGGTTTTTTGTACTTTATTCAGAGGTCGGAATGGAAAATTTCACGAACAGAAATACATTTTAAAATTGTTGTGTGACTAAAAAACAATTTGACAACCAGAGCAGTGTTTTTAATAATTTCACAAACCAGAAGTGTTGGAGGTTGAAATTAATGACGGGGGTAAAACACAGATCAAACAAACACTAACTACTATATTGATCACTTATCAACATACAAATAATAAATAGATAAATACCAACTTATGAAATAACACACTGAAATCACAAAGGTGAGCTTAATCCTTCAGCTAATCGTGTACACCATAAAGGAACGAAGGAGAGAGAATAACAAAACATAGAGGCAACTAGCCTCATTTACGTAATCGTTAATAATATTTAGCCTCTATGTAATCATATAAAACCAAGTAATAACGTAATCTCTATACTCTGTGCGCACTCAAGATGAGAATAAGACACTGTAATATGATTGGTTGAGCCTCTTCACAAAAGCGTAGTGATTAGAAAGTAGTACCATGTTACTTCCCGCCAAAATTTCTGACTGCTTTTAGTATGCAGTAAACTGCTATGTGAAGAATCAATCCTTGATGAAGTGGACGCCATTTTGTGTAACAAAAACTAAACAAAATTGTATATTTCACAAGTGTATTGTCATGTGAAACTTCATGATTTAAATAAGCCTTTAGTGCCAAAAGTAGCAAATACATGTATTTCAATCTGTATATTCTAAATAATTACACTTGTTTTTTATAATATGTAACTGAACTAATTTCTTGTGCAGTAACTTCCTTTCAGGAAGTTAGTGACAAATGCTTGACTAATCATATTACAGTGTCTTATTCTCATCTTGAGTGCACACAGAGTATAATTCTGTTAACCAATTACAAACTTCTAACAAGAACGACATATTCCACAATTTCACAAATCGGTACACAGTTCTGGTTTGCGTCGGTTTGCATTGGTACATTTCGAGTCCTGATTTTATTACCGTCAATGTTGGACAAGTAAGCGCCATTAAGAGTGATAAAAATTGATGACATTTAGGTTTAGTTTCAAGGAAAATTTAATTTAGATAATTGTGACTGTCTTGTCAGAAATTAGAAAGTTAAATTTAAAAAAATTAAATATAAGTGGTTAAAATAGTATAGCTGGAATGTAACCTTGAACTTAATAAAAATAAACCAATTGGTAGATTGAATAAACAACATTTGAATTGAATCAGACAGAATATACTGATTCAATTCAAATGTTGTTTATTCTAATTTTTAATTACTACATTACCAAATAATGTTTTTGAAAGTCAATGTTATTAGGAGCATGATGCAATAACATATTCAGTTTTCTTTCTAAGATGGCTCATGAAAGGATATTTTTAAATATTTTAAAATAATTTTTTGTTTATCAATGTTTTTGCTATTTAAAAAATAATTACTGTCAATAAATAATAATCCCCTCTTACTTAATTGCAAAACATTAAATCTATGCAAAGTGTTCTATTTAAAAAAATATCATGGAATTAATGCACTTATTTACATAAAACAATGAGTATGAATAATTCAACTGTTATATTTTTTGTTTATTTATTTTTAACTGCATTAATATTCAATCTTTTATTTTTCTATTTTTTTTTATTTAGTCAGTTACAAATCTAACTCCTTGAGGCCTGTTCTGCACCTGCTTTTCAAACTTCCAGGGATTGGAGCGAGGCCATTCGCCTCTTCGTCACCTTGACGTCATGCAACCACGTGACTAGGGAAACTGCGAGCGCAGAGCACGAGCGGCTGTTAGTCAATTGAGTGGCGAGCGTCATCGCAGCGACCAGCAGAGAGATGATCGCTCTCGGATCACGATCAGACTCCACCCTCGGATTGAAATCAAACTAGTGATAATCAACGTACAGAAGCAAAACCCGCATCTGGAATTTTTCTTTATCATTTCCTTATTTTTATTTTTTTTCTTTTCATTTAAGAAATATAATTTGATTTCGGTTTTCCAAAAACCGCATCTTCACTTTGATCGTTTAAGTGCTTGACTCGATATATTTCACGTGTTGTTTGTGCTTGGAAACACAATGTGGATTCTCATGTATCAGCACAAAACTAGGAATAAGTTGCTCATTATCCAATCGTTGGTGGCTCTCATTGTTTGCATCAGCAGCACTGCTTGCCAAGGTAAGAATTTGTTTGCATTTGAAAATAAAATTTCAAGAATTTTAAGTGATTGTTTTTAGTAAATATTTTAGGGGGAATGAAAACTGGGTTAATGAAAGAGTTAAAAGGGAAAAAAATACTTTTGTTTATTCTTGTCTTTGAAGTTGGATTGGGTTTAAAGAAGAGGCGCCAATTTCTTCTTTTTTTATACTTTATTTATATTTCTTTTTATTTATTTGTATGCTGTTGATGTAGTGGTAAGGCAGTTGAGTTGACATGCAATGTTAGGCAAAAAGGAAGAGTTTTTTTGATTTTTACTCCTTCCTTTAGGATTCAAAATGATGGCTGAACTTTAAATCGCAAATTGTACATTTTTATCACCAGTTTTCCAGTTTATAAGGAGAAAAATGGACTAAATGTCTTTGTGTTGTTGTGATGTGTTGATGATTATTTAGTAAAATGATCAACAGTGTTGAGAATTATCTCCAGAAATATGAAAACTAACAAAACAAAGGTATTTATTAAAAATTATAATAATGAATAAATTTTGGTGCTTATTTTTGTTTTGCTAATTGATGTGTTGACAAAGATTTAAGTGATTGTTGAGTAAATGTTTTTTGAATTTAATTTTGTTATTTGTGTTTATTTAGTAAATTAATTGAGTTTAATGTGACAATATGGAAGTGATGTGAGTACAACTTGAAAATATAATGATAAAAGTAAGAAATAGTCGAGAAATATAGGTTGAAAAGATGATTTTTGATTGTTAAAATAATAAAATTAAAGATTTGTTGAAGATATTTTTTTAGGAGTTTTATATAAAAGATTTTCTACATTGAATGTACGATATCCTATGAGTTTTAAACTTGTAACACTAGTTGAAATCACTCTTTACTTTCTTATGACGTCAAAGACCGGAAATAGAACATTCTCGACCGGAAATAATACTTCAAGCCTTATGTCCGCTTGAGCAAAATGGTGAATGATTTTTTTCCTATAATTTTAATTTTTTTTATACTGATATATATATAAAAAGACATTTTTATATAACTTTTGATAAATTGAAAAATTTTATTTAATAAAAAAAATCAAATTTACCTAAAAAATAAAATTAAAAATGAGAAACTTTAAATTTAAAACCAGAAACAATCAAAATTTCACTTTAAGATTAATTTACATAACTCTATTCTTCCATTATTACCTTATTCCAATAGAAATATCAATATTTTTCTTTTCTCATACCACAATAAAGCCCCTCTTTGCAAATATCTTTTCCAGGGCTGTACCAGTTATTTTTTGACGTTTGTCACTATTTCTATCAGAAGGTTACAATTCTTTTTTCTGCTACCTTTAAATGTGAAAAAAAATGTATAGTTGTGCCAATCATTCTTAAAAGCAAAAAAGGCAGGATATTTTCTTTCTAAAGCTATATACCTGCCAATTTTTTTTCTTTCTCTTTACTATTGGCTAGAGTTTATTTTTAGAGGCAAGAGATGGTCTTTTCTCTTGCAAGTAGTAAGTGACTTGAGTGGGCAGTTGGTAGGCAACTATGGAATGAAAACAAGTGATTTATTTGAGGACTGTGTTGAAACGTTTTGTACATTGCTTCTTTGAAACCCCTTTAAAGGGAACACAAGTTTAAAAATAAAGGATAGGATCAGTAATTGTATAATACTCATATGCTATGTCTCAATTCAAAGAAATTTGTCCAAAAATAAGTGGAAAAAAATTATTCACATAGGAATAGTGAGATTTTCATCTATACTATAAATTTCAACGGGCAATAATAATTAAAATGGCTGATTGTAACTAAAAATCTACCTAGAAGTGGCAGCCAATAATGTTAATATATAAATTTTCTGGAAAATCAAAGATTTTGGGTATGATTTATTGGCCCGACAAAAAAGTGTTTGAAACGCCAACAAAATATACAGAACAACACAGAAATCTTTTGCTCAACAAAAAAATTATTTTCCAACAAAAGAGGTTATCGCACAACAAAACCTACCTAACCTAACCTAAATTATACATAACCTAACCTAAACTACCTAACCTAACCTAACCTTAATATTCAATGTTTCCTTCTGTCGTGCATTCTCCTTTTATTTGTCATGTGAACACTAGCATGAATAAAATTATAGTTGTTGCTAGTTTACACTATTTTATTAATGATTTATTGTTGTGTAAAAGACCTACTCTGGCATGCCAATATATATTTTCCAAAATTTTTATCCAAAATATATTTTTTAAGTATATAAAAAAATTAAAATAATTGGAGTCGAATTTAGTTGTAGAAAAATCTTATCTGGATAAAGAATCATCTAGATCTTTATCCATTACTTCAGAATTTAATAGTGGAAGATTTTTTCTAAGAAATCTAAAGACAATAAAAAAAGTTGTAGATTTTTACTGTTTTTTTATATAGGAAATGGTATCATTGCTGAAATTCGACCTTGATAGTGGAAATGTTGAAATGAGATATCAGATTTTGAATTGAATGCTGAATAGGAATGGCAGTTGTAAGTATGTAATGAATGATGATTTATACTGTGTTGGCGACTGATACACTGTAAAATTTACATGTGTGTTGTCTATGGATTCACCTTGAAAGTGCATGTTTGTTGTGCAACTCAAACTTACAAGACATTTGTATTGTGAGTTGATAAACATCATGAGATGTTTTAGTTGTAAATGTATTGATTTAGTTTAGGCTCACTTTACATGGCCAGATGGTTAAAGGATGAAGGCTTAATTAGTTGAGTTAATTGTTTATCAATAAGTGCACCAGAGTATTCTTTAAAGAAAATTTCTTAGAAATATTTCACAAAAATATTTTTTTTCTGCATGTTTACTCGCATGCTTTCTCAATAAACTTACTTGTCACTTACTTCCGACTTCCGACTTCCGATTCACACAAATAAAACATCAAAATAATTTTCAGTATTCAAGATTTAAACAGATAATTTAAATCTTCAATAATCTGAATAAATATTTTTCAAATTATTCATTTCAGATTGATTGCAGCTATTGTTTACAATTCACATTATTGTATAAAGAAAAACAAGAAAATCTGCACACAAAATAGGAAAATATCCTTTGGCATAAATAGGAATTTCAGTCTCTTAAGCAAAATAAGTGAAAAAGTCTCTTTCTAGAAATTTTATGACATAAAAGAAAATTTTCAGAGCTCAATTTCTTTCTTTTGGGCCTCACAAATATCTCATCTGGCTTTGGGCCTATTTGGGTTGGGTCTTTAAGCATTGCTTAATTGCTTAACAGTAATTAACCACTGAAAATATCAAAAAAATAATGTGCATTATTGAAATTCAAATATAAAAAGATATTCACACACTGATTACATTTGCAGACTTGAAATTCATCTTTTGACAATTATTGCAGAAAATCAGTACCTAGTTAAAACTAAATGAAACATCAACTTTAAAAGTTGAACACATTAGAAACTCCCTTTTGTTTTTTCAGATCGTTTTAATTTACCGGAGGTAATGTAATTTGATAAACTTTGTTGCATTCTTCGCAACCTTTTATTGCAAACAAAACCATAGCAAAATTCACTAGGGATTTTTTGCTATGTAAATCAAAAAGAATCTAAACATTAAACAATCGATAACAACAGTAAAAAGCTGGCTGATAGTTATTTGTTATTCTGACTCAGCAACGTAGGGCTAAAAGCAATAACAAACATAGCAACGTAAGGTCTCGTGCCTGAATGAAAACCAAGCTCATCATTTTCACAACTGAGTGCGAGAAATACTCAACTCGTGCGCCTAGAGCAAAGCAGATACGAATTTGATGTGCTTGTAAACATATTCGATGATCTGATAATTAATAAAATAAAAGTAAAATGAAATGTGATGCGCACTCTATCACATGATAAAATTGGATTCGCTTAATTGTTCGGCTAGGGATAAACTGCTTGCAATGAGTCATGGTTGATTATATAACAGACCAGTCAATAACGAAAGGCTATGTGCCATGCTCCTTTGCGGATTAATTAGATAGGAAACAGCTTTGTGCAGATCTCTCCTTGAAAAGTCAGATGTTATCAGTTGCGAACCAACTAGGTGTTTTTTTCCTTGTTTATTGTATGTTTTACTCACTTTATATTAAGTTTAGAGATATTTTCTTCCTTGTAATTTTAAGAATTATAAAACAGAGTTATCAGTTTGGATCTGATTATTTATGGACAATAGAATTGATGATGTAATGGAAATTAGAGTGAATTATTTTTGTGTTTTTGATGTTGATGTTGAATTAAAGTTAATTATAGTTTATTTAATAAATGTTTTATTTAGATATTATTTTATTAGTGATATATAGTATTATAATATTTGAATATATGAATATATAAATGAAGAATTTTTTTAGATTTTTAGAAAATTGTATTATTCAGTGAAGGAAAAAAATCAGGAAAAGTGAATGAGATTTTTGATAGCTAATCTTCATAGAATAATAAAAAATGATTCTATGGAGAATTAGTTTCTTAAAAATAAAAAAAATAATAAAAATTTTTTTTTCAAATTTTTTTTTAGCTATTTCAATTTAAATTGCATTTTTATAACTTTTTTCAAATTACCAATAACAAAAAAAAATTGAAGTTATAAAAAATAGTCAAGAAGGATGAATCAATCTTCTAGGAATCAGAATAAACTTTTTTTTTACTGTGAAATAAAATAAAAAAAATCATTAATGAAAAGAAAAATATGTAAAAGCAAGTTTTACATAAATTTTACTATTAACTAGGGTCTCATTGATACAATAGAACCTCTCTAACCGGAAATAGTGAGGCTGGAGCATGCGTAACTAGAATTTTTGGGTCAGAGTTCAAATATTATTCAGGAACCCCTGGTTCTTGGACTTTTGTGCATGGGGCAAAACATCCAGGCCATCTTTAGAGGTCATATATATTTATCCTGCAATTTGGCTGCTATGGGCCTATACCCATGTAGCACACACCTGAACAGGTTGCAGCCTTCCTCTTCCCTCCAGCTCGTGAGGCCGTATGCCTTGCACACTCTTGCTCTCTTGCCCATTGAAAGTATGTTTGGAATAGTGAAATTCTTTACAGATTCAATCAGAACAGTTAATCTAATGGGTGGTTGCCTGTCAGGGCCGTTTCTAGGTGTTTTGCAACCCTAGGCAAGAATTAAAAAATGCTGCCCCTTCCCTTTTACTACCAC
>JAQFZN010001609.1:0-14831 GCA_034687075.1 Geophilus carpophagus
TTTATTAATACTCTTGTAAATCATCACGTCATTATCTAGTTTGTAGTTTCTTTTATTACCTCATTTCTATTATAAATAAATCGACTCATATCAATGACATCATTCAAGATTGAGATTTAGTAAATAAAATTTCTAAAAAAAAATAACCAAGATTACTCAGTATCACATTTTAGTAATCGAACAAATCATTGTTTGATTACTTCCCGGTTTAAGTATTCACCTGTAGACCTGAAAATCTAGCTTTACTGGCCTTATATTTACCCTTCTTTTTATTTAAACTTAAAGTCATCTCCTTTTCTAAAGTATATTCAGTGTTGTCTTTCATCCTTCTGCCTTCTGATGGACACATGTCACGCACCAAACAAAGATTCTGAGATCGTCTTATAGTGACAACTAGTCCAGGTGGGCCCTGCTTCACAACCCTTTCAACACCACTTTCCTTTTTCCTCGAGAGATAGTTCAGGGGTGGGCCGCAAGAAGTGTTGCTTGAAGATGAAAGCGACACAACACCTGCATCAATAACGAGGGCTTGGACGGTAAGGAAATTTTTTGCATCGGGTATCATCCAGTACTAAGATATCTTTGAAATTTTAATTATTGCTGTATTTTAGATATATGATTTGGCTTAATCAAACTGAACCTATTGTCTTGTAAATATTATGGCTGATATCTGATTTCATTATCAGTCAAATTTTAAAAAATCCTCAGCAAAACAAAACAATATTTTTTTATAATTAAATACTAATCTTAACTTTAGAAAATGTAAAAAAAAGACCCACAATTCTATTATCCATTCAATAATAATTCTAAATTTACTCACTTAGAAATTTTATTACTAACAAATGTAGAAAAATATTGACACAATGTATTTCAACCTGTTTGACAAAATGCCCCTCACGCGTCTCCTTTTACCATTTAGGACCTCCTGCAAGGTGTGTGGTCCGACTAAAAGACTCTCCCCCTACCTACTCCATCCCCTTCACCTCGCTCGTACATAACCTACACCTACACTCAAAAATTCCACAGAAATACTCATAATACCTTTGATAACCATCACCTAAGTGTGACCTCAGTGCAAACAGTGAATTTAATTTGGTTATAAAAAATAAAACAACGAATAAAAAGGTAAAGAAATATATAAAAAAAACTGGAGAATAGTTTCACTATACAAGGAAGACACACTCTTCTTATGTAACTACTCGACAGCCAATCACATCTTAAGAGGGTTCCTCCTAAACGTCTCAGTAAACACGGCTTTCCAACAGCAACTTTTCCATCTACTAGATGAAAGACAGTGACATGTACAGCAGTTTGATAAAATAATATATAAAATTGTTTCAAAGTGTATTCGAACATTTACATGTAAAAAGTTACCATGGAAACGCTTACCAATCTAATATGAGATTTTTAAAAAAAACTCATGTATGTTTTAGTATTGTTAAATTTTTTAAAACAGAAAAAAAACAGTCTATCTCAATCCAATACATAATGTATTCAGTTTATTCATGGTTCTGGTCCGATCGCATTCTGCTGCCAGATGTGGAGTGCTCTCATCTCAAGGACATTGATGCTAGACGCTTTTCTCTATCCAATGAATCAGCTAAAATCACGAACCCTAGTCTTATACATCAAGAGCTACTACTGTGCCAGCAGCACATGATGATGACTATGATGATAATGCACCACATCAAAAACCCACTCCAACCTATAGCACTCAATCACTTATCTAGACTTAAACCCTTATTTGCCGTCTGTAACAAACTTGGTGCATATTTCGAGAGTATTTCGGGTACAAAAAATTATAAAATTTATAGAAAACAAAACTGAAATACCGTATTTCCACGAATGAATGATGCGGCGAAAATTCTGCTTCGCAAAAACTGTTTAACATCGATTAATCGCGAAAATACTTAATTTCTTTTAATTTAATTATTTCAAACTTATAGATAATGCTCTTTATTTCTCATATCAAATATTGACAAAATTGTGCCAATATTTAAAACCATTTTTTTCCAAATTTCTTAAAAAATATTCATTTTAACTATTTATCGAAAAAACTTTAGATCTTATGTGAACAAAGTAAAAGAAATCTGATGGTGCCCGCAAGAACCAAAAAATTAAACAAATAATATTTCTTTCATAAAGAAAAAAAAGAGATAAAAAATAAAATTGAAATAAAAAATAATAAAGAATAAAAGTATTAGAAAAACAAATCCTAATCTCCATATAGAATAGCTCTTAAAACCTAAGTTTAATTCTCACGTTACTCGAAACCAAGCAACTAAAGTTTAAACAACTCTTAATGTCCCACTTGTCAATCTTGATCAGACCTAAAGGTAATAAATAAACAAAAGAAAAAAATTACTGCTCATGTGCCAGGTGACTTTGCTTGCTATTAAAGCTCATTTATGCTCTGGATAAATAATAACAGATCAAGCCCTCCGAAAAAAATTTATGGACGAAACTCAACTATCAGGTCTTGCAATGTTTGCTCAGTACACAAACGTGTAAACCTTTCCCTTGACTTGTGGGTCTGCTGTTCAAAACCCGGAAGCAATTGGACAGACATATCCCATAGTGGACAGGACGTAGTTTTTCCTATACATTTTTTTGTTGATATTGCCAAAGCCCATGAGTAAATCATACTATAGCTTTAGCTTTGCTGCATTCCCTCAACCTGATCGAGCGTTTATCTAAGCAAACTAATAATTTATCGTCAAATGAAAACCTGCTTCAACTTAGTGTAAATATTATATAAACTTTTGACATCGCTTACATCAATATTATGGATCATCAAAAATTGTTTAGACCAAAACCTAAGTAAATAAATAAACAATATTTACAATTTACTCTCTCTTTTCTCTCGTACCACAAATAAAAATTTCAGTTCTAGTTCAAATAATTCCCTCACGTCAAATCTAACCACTAAATAAAAATATCTATTGAAAAAAAATTGTAGAAAATAAATTTTCATTTTGAATGAAAAGTTGTCAGGTAAACCTTCAAGCGCCATCTATTGATAATGACCTTACATAAATTATAATTTCATTTAAATTTAAATTAATCATTTTGGAAAACATCACTGGCTCTTTAATGACCACACATTTCTCAACTTAATTATAAAAATTGACAATTAAAAACGTTTTTATAAAAATTTATCTTTACAGGCGGTTTTTACAGCCATCTTTAAATCGGATTGGTATGTAAAGTCGGAACAGTTACATTATCTTTATATCAAGCATCAGTACAGCAGCACCAAAGCCTCTTACATACACAATATAACCTCGCAAAGTGACCAAAGCTAATTGTCATAAAGGAAAATTAGCTGTATGATACCGACATGCAATGTTTTGATGTGAGTTGCAAAGTAGTGCACCATGTAACTCGAATTTTTAATTTAATAGATTAATGGCCGACTAAATGTTAGAAGTTTAACCAGCCATGTTTCTACTTACTTTTGAACTTAATGGCTTCTTTTTTCTCTGAGCGACATCTCTTACTATAGTACTTTGATTGTTTAAAATAAAATCAGCATCATTTAAAGAACTAAGTTGAGCCAATTCTAACTAATAATGAATAAATAGGATAAGTAAATACAATAAAATTTCTCAAGCTTTAAGTTACCTCATTATCTTTATTTGTCTCTTTTTCGTCAAAAACAAAAAACCTGAAAATAAATAATAAGCAAATAAACAATAAAATAATAAATTGGAAAAGTAAGTATATATATATTTATATATATAAATATATTTTACTCGTTATATTTTCCCTTTATTTTGTCCAACTGATATAAAGCTTCATCTCTTTCATCATTGGCCAAACGTATTCGAGACATCATGGCATCGTCACGTTCACGTTGAGCATGATAAATTTCAGAAACCATAGCTTTAAATAAAATAAAATAAAATTTAAAAAATATGTAAATAAAAGTAAAATACAATTAAATAAACAAATATATATTTATGTACAAAAATAAGTGAAATGCAAATGTTTCCAAAGTAAAAGCTTAAAAAAAATATTTGCGATTACAGTAAAATTTTCTTTCTGTTGTTCGTAAAAATAAACTAAAAAAAAAAATAATAAAATAAACGAGAAGCTGTTGGTGTAAACATTTTTTAAAATTTGTACCTTCTGGAGCATTTATTGATTCATTTGTGTAAACATCTAAAGTATCGTTCCATTTGTAGTTCTGGGAAAAGCGAGTGCTGCTGTTTTATGTATCATTCCTTTTCAATTACTTTGCTCCATTTGCGAATTCTGTCGACAAACAGCATCCACCTAATTGGTTAAACGTAAGAAGCAAAAGCTTCCATCACACCGCACATCCGACCTTCCTTCGCTCACCTCAACCCCCTTTACCTCCAACCAACCAGTTGCCATAGTGATAATTCTACATTTGAACATGCATTAATGTGAAATTCATGGCATTTCGCATTCCGTCGGCAAGATGAGCAAATATTTAAGCAAAACAAACAAGTGCGTCAGCATAGTCACTTTGCCCAAGATCACAGGCACATGTCGGCAGGATGAGTCAAAAAATCTTCTTGCCAAATGCGCCTGATAATTAATATAAAAGGACTACCACTACTGCATCACAATTGATTTAAAACTAAACAAAAACTAAAAACCTCTATTTCAATATTCAAGTTTGTTTCAAAATCAAAATTAAATATATAATCTTTAGTTTAATCTAAATTTAGAAACAATAATTAATCTAGCACCTGATATAACACCTGGGCAATACCGAGCTGAGGAAGGTTCTGGTGTCATTTTTAAATTGTTCAATTCAGCTTGGACGGCTTTTAGTTGAGTTTTTAACTGCAATAGAAAAAAATACTTATTTAAAATTAAATTTTTAAAATAATATCTCTAATATTTTCATTACATTTTTATTGGCTGTTTTAGCTGCTTCTAATTCGCACAACAAATAAACAACTTGCGAATCTGTAGCAGTTTGATTTTCATTTTTGGCAGTAATTGAGGTTGGATTTTGAGCAGTTGATTCAGGCATTGTAACTTCAATAAATGTTTTTAAAAAATTTTAAAAAAAGCTAAATATCAAAATAAAATTTAAAATTGACCTATTGCATAATATTTACCTTCCGAGAAAATTTGAGCCATCTTTTATTTACGTGAATAAGTGTTTATATACAAAAGAACGAAGAACTTTCAATTCGTAAATCTCCTGCAACAAAACAAAAAAAAAATTAAAATGTTTGCTATAAAATAAAACCTAAATTTATCTAAAAATTATTATTTGAACATTTAAAATAAGAAAAAACTTTATTTATTTACAGCTTGTAATAGTTGTGGTCAATGTATAAATAATTAATTTATAAACTGACACTTTCAAACACGACTTAATTTAATCCTCCGAATCGCACCTGCATTCGAAAACTGCTCAAATATATATTTTTTTATTTCTAGAAATTTATATTAATGGATCATAAAAATATTTTCCATCTTAACAATTTTCTAGCACACAGCTGTGTACCACAACTCCATTCAAAACATTAAAACATAACTAACAATTTAAAAAATAAAAAAGCAGTTTAATTTAAAATTTAAAAAATTATCACATTTTTTCCAATAAAATAATATAGGGAGCTAATTGTTATCTTATTGATGGGTTTAAAAAGTAAAGGTGACAGAATCATTCATCATTCAGTATGTGCTTTAGTAATTAAACTGGCTTCTAAACCTCGGCTATGCCTCGATTTTGTGACATACCATCTTGTAGTCAGTGGATTACCCCAGCACCAAATGACTTATCGCACACTCGCACCTTGAGCAGAGAACTGAGAACCGGGCACATCAGACACTTCATTACACCATTATGTTGACTTAGGAAACTGAGGGCCTTCATGTTTGACTCTGGATAAGGACTGAGGGCTCGCTATAATCCACATATCAAACATATGTAAATAGCTACAGCTAAATTGGTTTGTGAAAGGCACACCAGCAATTAACTGCTGTTCCAGATAAGCTAATCCGGCACAACTACCATTTTATCCCATTGCAATGGAAATTTAAGTACCACTAAGAATGGTAATAACAATTGAAATGTTGAGAAAACACAAGTCAAACCACAAAGAAAAATAAAAGACTTGTTAAATTACGTTTATGATTTTGTTTCGAGTTTACTTTAAAGTTCTAATGTGGTATAAACATTATCCACTTTTATGTTTTAAATATAATAATGTCGTTCGTTATTATATTTACAAGATTAAATAAATCTCAAATAAATTTAAAATAAAAGAAATGTGAAAAATAAATAAATTATAAATTTTGAATGAGGTGTTTCATCTCACCGCTCATAAATAAATATATTGTTCACAATTAAATATAAATTGGGCTAAGCAAAATGTTTCCATTAATTTAGCGATATTTATTTAATTTTAGGCCGTAACATCATTCGAACGCTTTCGGACGCTTTGTGATTTCGTACACACCCCTATTTGCATAAAAAGTTACGCAACATTCAATAGCGTCCGTTTCAATGTCTTGGTTGTTTTGCACAAAAGTTGTAATTTACCTGTAGTTATAATTAATACAGGATAACACCATAATTTTGTCGTCGTCCTTTATATTAAACTTTTACGAGTACATACGATTGAGTTGACCGCCATGCTTAAAATCGCTGAAGTTAGTTATTGCGCTATTGTTACTTGGTGCCGTTAGAGTTCGCTGCCACACATCAATATTGATGGTTCCAGGTTTTTACATTTACTTCAACCTTGCTCAAACCTAAATATTTACGAAAAATGCCTTTATATGAAGGTATTGGATTGATTAGCGAAAAACATGCTGTTGTTCTTGACATTGGAACTGTGTTTACGAAGTAGAAATATGCGATTACATGACTGAAAAAATATCGTAATAATTAATGTAATTTTCAGAGCTGGGTTTGCTGGTGAAACCGGACCGAGATGCATTATTCCAACAAAAATTCTGTCTGGAAAAACTGGAAAGGTTGTAGAGTATATAAATTAACAGCTGATGAAGATTATATAATATGATTTGTTACAGGTGATGAAGTTAGTAGATATTCACTTGCCTGATGATTTGTATAAATTTCTGGTTGATTTTATACATCATCTGTATTTCAAGTATGTTTTTTTCTTTTCATACTTTTATTATTATATTAATGTATTTTATTATTTTCTAGATATTTATTAGTAAATCCTAAAGACAGACGAGTTGTTTTGATTGAATCGGTTCTTTCACCAACACTATTTCGTGAAACATTGGCTAAAGTTTTATTTGTGCACTTTGAAGTGATTTCAAAAAAATCAAATCATAAAAAAATTGAATACGAGTGAAAAATTTTGATGACATTTTTCAGGTTTCCTCACTACTCTTTGTGCCGTCACATCTGTTAACACTATTCACCTTAGGCATTTCTTCTGGCTTGGTATTGGATATGGGATATAGAGAAAGTCAGATTTTTCCTATTTATGAAGGAATATTGCTATTGAATGCTGGTGATGCAGTTCCGTTGGCAGCTAAAGCGATTCACAGGTAGTAAATATAAAATAATAATAGTATTACTAATAATAATTAAAAATAAATTACAGTAATGTTGAAAATCTATTACTTAACCATGCAAACGTCCATTTCCATGACAGACAAGTTCCTTTACCAGAAATGACGGGTAAAACAAAAGATTCAAACATAATAAAATTAATTTAGTTTGTTTTTAAATTTACCATTTTTAAAAATACAGCTTCTTTACCTAAATCATTATTAGAAGATATTACAGTGAGATTATGTTTTGCAACTACATTTGAGCGTGGTCGCCAAATTCAAGCGGTAAAACGCGCTTCAGCATCAGTTGAAAAATTTCCACCGTCTCGCCCATCAATTGACTATCCAATGGATGGTGATAAAATTTTACGAATCCCAGGGACAGTAACCGAACAGGCTGCTGAAGTGCTCTTTGAACTTGATCATGACATGCAAACAATTGCTACTCTATGTATAGACACTATACTTAAAGTAAAGAAATATTACAAGCAAACTTTCAGTATTTTTCAGTATATTAACCTCAATTTATTTTTGTTTCAGTGTCCAGTGGATATAAGAAAAATCTTAGCAGAGAACATAGTTATCACTGGTGGTACTTCTATGATTCCAGGATTCAAAAATCGATTGAAATCTGAAATTAATCATCTTTTGGAGCATGCTCAATACAAAGATCGTTTGGCTATTAAAACTTTTAAATTTCATCGACCTCCTGCCAAAGAAAATTATACAGCATGGTTGGGAGGTAAGATTGATTATTAAAAAAAAATTAATAAATGATTTATTTTTTTCATTTTTAGCTGCCATTTTTGGATCTACAGATGTTTTAACCACCCGGTCGTTGAACAAGGAAGTTTATTTAAAGCAAGGTTATATATCCGACTGGGCTAATCTGAATGATAATAATAATAAAAATTTAATATAACTGAGCATTTGATGTCTAAATTCAATATTTATATATAAAGAAAATTAAATAATGCAATTATTTGATGTAATTGTTCGTTTTTACTGAATTTGAGAATTTTTCTTATACATTTCAATGAATGACAATACAAACAGGCAGATCCATCGCTAATTGAGTTGTTGTAAAAGTAAAACATGATCTGGACTAGTTTGTAAAAGCATTGCCAAATTGTAGAGGAAAACAAGGTCTTGATGCCGAACTTGCCTCGCAGCTTCTTTAGATAGAAGAAGAACAGCTTTATAGTTGCTTCTTATTCTGAAGTTTATTAAATATTATTCTTAAACGATTTAACAAATGTATTGCAAATACATTACATTTGATTTTTGAAAATAGGAATAGCATTATCTGCTGTCAGAATTGTTATGAGCCAAGTAAGCAAACTGGGCACCCATGTTACGTGTACATCTTCCCATGGCCACAGAAATGATTTTAAAAGAACTAAAATCAAGTCAGTTTTCATGTTACACCTATGAATATATTTGGGTAGAGAGATATACAATCAATAGTTAAGTTTATGGTTAAAAATTCACCTAGATGTTTCTTGCTTAGCAGGAATTTGTAAATACAAAGTCGCCTTCATACTGACTCCTTCACGAATGAGTGTTGAAATGAAACGACGATTGCGCTGATATTCAAAGCGGCCTGAATCACAGCGAATCCGTTGCGTAAACTGTTTGCTGTAGTTGATATTTTTGCTTGTGCTCATGTGTTGAAAAGGAACACTTCCCAATACAGAATCGCTAATAGTCAATCTGACAGGTACAGCTGGTGAAACATCATCTCCCAATATGACGTTACTTCTAGAACGCGGGAGACACGTGTGTGAGGCAACTTCCCAGGCAACAACACCTCTGAAACCAAAAATAAAATAAATAGAAAAATATTTTAAAAGTTAAAGTAAAATTATGATTGATTATAAACCTTGGACTGTCGTCTCTATCCAAATATGAATCATATCTGCTGGGTAGAGCACAGTCTTTGAAAGGCACCCATTTGATGAAGCTTTTGTTATGTCCGTGCGGTTGTTTATTTAATACATCAATATCCGAAATTTCCTTGCGACTACGGCAACTCGAATCGCCTTCAGATTTCTTACTTCCCGTACAGGTTTCTACACTACGATCAGTCATAAGATCGCAATTGGATATATTGGTTTCACTATCAGATATAGAATATTCACCCTAAAATAATTCAAATCAACTAAATATTTTAAATCAATTAATAAATAAAATGTAAAAATAGAATTACCTGAGGCATAACTAAAGTTTTTTCCTCAACTTTTCCAAAATCTTGATAACTAAACATAAGAAGATGATCGTCTTCTAATTTACTCCTTATAGTACTGGCAGACGCAGGACAACTTTTTGAGGATTTTTTCGATGATATTAAATCAGATATACTTCCAACTGATTCAATGTTATCTTTAGATAACGGCTGCTGGTCGTTCAGTACCGGCTCCGACTTCTGATCGCCTGAACCTGAACCTGTGCCAACAATGCCGCCAAAAACAAATTCCAACCACCTCTTCCAAGTAAAAAAGTCAAGGAAAGAAAGGGTTGCCATGACGAGTACTATGATGATGAGAAAGAGGCTCAACCAAAACAGACATAAAGAGCCCCAGCTGGACGGAGACAGCATGGTGACTTGAAAAAAAATTTAGAAGAAGATCGGGAAAATGGAATGCCTTTCATTTATGTTATTTGGATGCCGAACATAACAATACATTTATTAATAAACAATTATAGTCTAAACTTTTACTATTGCATCAAGTAATAATAGACAATTCGTCAACACTGGTTAAAAAGTGTCATTTTGAACAAAAATAACAACATTTTATTATGCTTATTAAATTTATACAATTCATTATCTTGGATCCACTTTAATACCGCTGAGAATAAACCCCCCAGAATTACTCATGTTTATTGACGGATGTGTCCGATTTGGTAAAACCTGAAAAAGTTATCAAATGATTTATATCAAGTTCAATTTTTAATTCTTTATTACATGTTACCTGGTATTCTCTAAGCCAGGTTTCTGTTAACCATAAAGAAATTGCTTCACCTGATTCTTTCAGTATAGTATAGAGATCTATTAGACACTAAAAAAAAATAAAAAAGTTTATTTTTAAAATAAAATAAAATATATAGCATAAAACTTACTTCTTTATACATGCAATATACAACAAAAGGACATGATAATTGCAAATACTTCATCAAAAATAATGTTGGTTCAATAGGTGAATATTTACAAGCTATTACAATGCTGAATATTTAATTTTTAATTTTAATTATTGTATATGATATGTATTAATATCAAAATTTCTTACCCGTGAATATTTTTGGAAATTAATAAATCTTTTGCACGTTTAAGTTGTGCAATTCGTATTACACGACGGTTGCTCACAATTGAAACCTAACAAAATAAATAAATAATAATATTTACTTAACTAAAATACACATGTTTGTGTAAGAAAAAAAATTAATAAATACCTTTTCATCAAGCTTTAATTGCTCTACATTTCCATCCGTTTTTTTTTCTTCTTCATCAGAAGAGATTACCGTTTCTTCTTTTACTGTTTCTTGTACCACTGTTTCTATCTCTTGCATTTTAACACTAAGTAAACAATTCTTAGTTTCTTCTGAGAAATTGTACAAACTCATCGCTTGCCTGTAAATAAGGGTCATCAAAAATTAATAAAACGCATCTGAAAAGCTAACTTACTGCTGTGGTACATCCATATCATGAATTTGAATAATGCATCCAGATTTCCCGACTCTCTCCAATGCAGCTCCAACAACAAGACCTAAACAAGAATCAAATATAATGTAATTTCCTCCAGAATGAATATTACAATTAGCTAAAATTTGAGCTAATGAATCACAACGAAGATTCCTATAAAATATTCAAAAAGAAAACTAGTATTTTACGTTTTTGTAAAAAAGGAAACTTGTCATTCATTATTTACAATATTTTTAAGGGTCCCTGATTACTGTACATCTCAATTATGAGTCTTGTAGTTGGTTTCAGAACGAGTAATTGGTTTGAATACCTTCAAAATAAAAGTAATCATGATTTTCACATTAAAATAACCCATTCATTGAAAATAAATCTTACTTTTTTTGCTTCTTTTTCAAATATTTTTCTTGAGAAAATTCCGTTTTTTCATTAAACGTCTTACTGTTTGCAATTAAATGTCCAACCATTTCCTAGACACAATAATGAGGTCTTTTTAATTGTATACTTCTTTTCATTAATTCAGTTTTTTCTTAAAATTAAAATACCTCTCCTGAAATTCCTTTCTCCTTCAGTAGTTCAATTTCATCTTTTGTTAATTTCTGTGATTTTCCATCATCAACAAGCGTCCTATTATCCTTCGACACATTAATTTCTACATAATTAAAAACAATGAGATGAGATTAAGAAAATTGAAAAGACTATTTTAATAACTTATATGCAAAATTACCGGTAACTTCAGTAAGTAACTTATTTCCATCATTTACAAGTTTTATAACATTATTATTTTTAACTTCGAACACCGATCCAAATTCATGGCCTATTACTCCACCTAAATTAATTTTCTGTTTACAAATGTAAACTGGTCTGATATAACAAGATGTTATAAATGATTGATAAACAATTAAAGTGATTTAAAAAATACATTTTTATAAATTCAAACTTACTTATTTTTCTTAACTTGATACGCTTTCATTATGTCACCTTTTTTAATTATAACAAAACTATTTTCTTGTACAATGTTACTATTTTCAAGTGGTAAACTAGACATGTTGAAGCAGGAGGCAGCCATTAAAATTTGAACCGGAGTTACTCTAAACACGTCTAAAAATGTGATCAAACACAGAAGCGGTTAAAAATTGTGACGTAGTCTGATAATAATTTCTTGGTTAGAAATTAAGTATTTAGGTGTATGATAACCCTGCATGAGTTCTATACATTACTACTGTATTACAGATTGAAATCTATTAATGCGAAAGACTCCTTTCAAAGCAGCAACGCTTGTCGAATTCCAGTTCAGTTGTGAATACATAAGCAGACTATTTTACCAACCTTGGCAGGCTACAACGTGTAATATCATTTTCCTTAGAATATCAGGCTGGGATTTTAATTTCTTTTGTGACTTAATTTTTGCTAAGAATTTTAGATGGTAAATATTAATTTTGCTTTCTAAAATTTTTTTAAAAATTATTTCTGCTTCGTTTATATAATTTAGTAAGTTTAAAATGACAATTAAACGCAATAACGATCTTTTCTTTTGAAAAGTGTCAAATTCTTAAAATTATTTTAGAATATAAACTTGTTTAATTTCATTTTTTACAAATTCAATAAATATCATTTTGAAGTCTCGGATCATCGGGCATAATGCTTATTCTGTCTTCAGCTCGACCACAAAGAAGACATTCCATTTCATATTCCTTCAAATAAAAATATAAAAATGTAAAATTATTCAATACAACTCCCACAGCACAAAAACATAGGTAATACAAACCTGATAATCACCATTTACTTTAAATGAGTATTCGTGATTGGCTACTAGGTGATCACAATTTGTACATTTATCTAAAATAAATCATTTGTATTTTAATGATTAAGACAAATATTTATTATTTTCTTAAACACAATTAAATAACATACGTTGGAATGTAACTAATTCTTCACCATCATCGTCCTCCTTGGCAACTCGATTGACAATTTCTAATGTGTCTTTATGTTGACACTGAATACATCCTTGATAATTCAACAAATACGAACCAGTGTCAAGACACATTCTACCCTAAAATATGTACAGTATTAGGTATAAGAACCAGTGTACACATACATTTTAGTGTATATAGTAATTACCCGATCGGGAAACTCTTCTTTTACACACTGTTCACACATTTTTCTAGATCTTGTTTAAAATTATTAAAATTCGTGCAAATAAAAATAAAATGAATAGAAACACTCCTCCAAAGTCTGATTACTCACGACATAAATGGCCGGCGACTAAACTGAGTAAACACTTAATATCACTGCGCCATCTATTAATGATTTCTCAATTAAGTTGTTTTTTTTAAATCAAAAAACTTCTAGGATATCTCTGAAACCTATTTAAAAATATTTACAGAAAATGTCTGAGAAAAAAAATCAATTAATCGAAAGCTAAAAAATTTAATTAAATTTGTTTTTCTGATCTTTAATTTATTATTTATTGCGTAAATAAAACCAAACTTTACTCCACTTTTGCCTTTCACAAAAATAAATTTATGTTTATTTTTTTCCAATAACTGAAATCACAGAAATAAACATGATCGCAATTTTTTAAAACAAATGAAGATTGATTTAATAATTTTTAGACACCAATTTTTGAATTAAAAAAGAAATAACATTTTTTTAGTACAAGAAATTGGCACATACTACTCTTAAGAAAGGAGAGAGAGAGATTCTAAAGTCATTCATCTCTTATAGAAATGCTTGAGATTATACGAACGTGCATCTAAATTAATCACTTTTATTTCGAATTTTATAGCTTGGACCCTCAAAATTGAAAATGAATTTTTAAAAAAATTAGTCTTATCAAAATCGGTTTGTATTAAAAACAATTTAATTTAATATCAAATTCTTTCAAATGATTAGGATTAAATTTCTTTTTTCTTTAAAAAGTAAATGGGAATGACATTTCCTAACAAGAGGATCTACAATTTGATTCAAAATAAATTTCCAAAAATAAATAATAAATACATGAGATTTTAAAGTTGTCTTAAGTTAGATCTATTAGAAGCTGCTGAAAAATATGACGTTTTGATTAAACTTATTACTTTATATAAAACTAAAATGACATGAAATCCAATTTAAAAAATTACATTTGTCTATAATTTAGTATTGAAACATTAAATTAATTTTTTAATTCAATATTTAATTCAGCTTTATTTTTACTGCTTCATTTTCTCCTCATGAGCTTTCTTCACAATTGCCAACTTAGAATGAGGGTCAAGGACAGATAAATTCTTGTAGGGAGCTTCACGTGTGCCATGAAGTACTAAAGTCCATTCTTTGAGGTATCCCATCTGAGACAACTGACTATCGAAACGGGCCTGCAAAATTGAAAAAACATACAAAAGTTAAAAATTTTCTTATTTTTTTCCACTGCTACTTCATCCAAGGTAAAACACCATACTTAAGCAAATATAAGTCATAACATTTTGTCGTGTTTAATAATTCTACAAGTCGCATTAATTATTCTAAGTTTTTCACTTGGTGTGCTGTACTGTTCTACATTAATGTATTAATGAGACCATTATTTGCTAAAATATAATAATTTTTACGATTCACAACATTGGCAATTTGT
>JAQFZN010001610.1:0-14827 GCA_034687075.1 Geophilus carpophagus
TAATTTAAATTTATTTTAAATTATCATGTTTGCAAAATAATTCACCTGGTAGGTGTTTGGTGGGACACCCTGTATATGTAAATTAAAAAGTAGGACCAATTTATTAAACTGATTACACGACAAATATATTTAATTTGTTATCTACCACTTAATAATCAATAACACGTGATGAAATGTGCAAGAACCGCGTGAAAAATAATCTCAAGAATTTTTTGCTGATTAAATCATCTTTTATTAATGGCAATCATGAAGTAAGATAATTATCTTACTCCATGGTGGCAATGGATGAATGCAAAGCTTTTTGTGCTCATCAGTTAGACTAAATATCTGCTCACAAGTTTTATTTAAGTGCCGATACTTACAGTGTGCTCATAGCTTATTGAATAAGCCTTATAAGAATAAAGCTTATGTAATAATCAAGAATTTGTTGTTTTTTGCTCTTATGAAATAGAGATTAAAAAAACAGTTAACAACTAATGTCGTAATCAAACAACAGTAATCAATTGCAATAGGCTCAAATACTTCAATTTAAACAATTATCATTACATCAAAGTGTGATTGCCTTTCAGACTACCTGGCATGCTTGAGCATATCAGATAGTAAGAGGGACAGACGCGAATAAAACAAGACTTAAACAGTGATCAAGTTAAGAAATGTGTTTATTATCTTTTCTAAGAAGATCCCTATGGGGATCTCTTAGCCCACACTATCCGCGTTGCTGACAGAGTCAGGGCCATCCAAGTCCTCAATCCACGACAGGCAGCAAAGTCAGTAAGTCTCTATCATTAGCTGGACCACAGACAAGAAGTGTTCTCTTGTTGGTGTCTAGCTGAAGACTGACTGTGCCTCAGCTTAAGATTAAGGGGTCGTGATTACGCGTGGTTAGTCTACGTCATGTGACTGCCTTAGAGTTATGTCCAAAAGACCATCACAAAAGTTCTAATTCAAAAATGGACAATTTATTATCCTGAAAACAACTTAAAGTATTCAATATTCAGATATTAAAACATCACCTAAACTTGCTTCTTACATGTGTATGTTTACTTATTTTCTCAATTCTTTATTTTTCAAAAGCCTTACACACAGTTCACTGCCTAAATAACTGTAATTAAATAAAACGTGTATAAGAAGATCCGTTACACCTAAAAATATAATCAAAAAGAAGTGAAAGTCATTAAGGACATAATCTATGTTATTACTTCACTGAGTTAGCAAAAAATAATTATGATTTCCATGCTTCAGTTAATTGAAAGTTTATAGAAGTACATCATTGAACTACTTCTGGTTAAAGTTTGATAAATTAGTGCCCGCTCTACCAACCAAGAACTACCTCAAACTCCTTTAAATACTCTTCACTTTCACACTCAATATCAAACAAGCAAATACACTCAACACTACAGTACAAGAAAGTAGCAAGCACAATGCAAACGACTAAAGTAAGTATCTAAAAAAATTAATTTTTTCATTTATTTAAAAGTATTTTTGCTTTTAGTGCTTTATTTTCCTGGCCGTAATTGTCATTGTATTCGCTGATGGATACGGTAGCAATAAAAGAGGAGGAGGACATATGGGTGGAGCATACGAAGATGGACATAAATATGGTCCTTTCAGCTACGGTTATCATGATTACCATGGCAATTTTGTAAATGTTGATGCTAAACACCCTCACCAAGTACGTTACAAATATGGTTTCAAAGCTGGTGGTGGTGGTAAAAGTGATGGTGGATACGATGGTGGATACAGCGGAAGTTACGGAGGGAAAAGTGGAGGTGATGGCGGATACGGAGGTGGATATGGAGAAAAAAGCAAAGGAGGTTACGGCGGTGGATACGGAGGAAAAAGCGAAAAAAAATATGGCGGTGGATATGGTGGATATGATGCCTACGAAGATAAAAATGGAGATGGATACGATGGTGAAAGTGCAGAAGGAAAATACTAAAAAAAAATGTAAATTATTTATTTTAAATAACATATACGGTATGAAATTATTTACAGTGCAAAGTGTAATAAACTACTTACATGTAATGCAAGTTATTCATTTTAAAATCATATAAAATATGGTTTTATAATTTAAAACTCAATATACTTTTTCTGTATTCATTACTACATCTTATAAATATATTAAAACCTATTTTCATGTGCTGATTTATAAATATATTTGTATGGTGTCTAAACAAATCCAGTAATCTGTGAATAGAACTTAATCACTCAAAAGCTACCTAGAATTTACTTTTAATTTTTCTGGCATTTCCTCAGCTTTTCTGCAGTGCACGTTGCTCCCTTTCTTTAACCCAATAACAAACTAATTGAAAAACTTCAAGTACTCATAAATTAAAACACAATATTTACTGGAATTTGTATGCAGTAGTCACAAAAATAATTAAAAGCATAAACTGAATAAAAACATTCACAATTCTTTTCATGCTTTAATTAATTCAGAATTAAGCAGATTAATAATCATAGTTCTCTTGACTTGTGGGTGGAGTTTAGTTTATAAGCATCGTGCTCTAACAGTCAAAAACTAAAGAAATACCTTTAACTGCTTTAAATACTTGTTATTTCAGCTTCATAATCAAACGAGTTCATTTTCATAGAAAACAGCAACAAGAAATAACAAAAAAATGGCTGTAACTAAAGTAAGTAATTATTGAATCAAATTCCTAATTTTTTTAAATTGTAAACAAATTCTTTTTTTAGTGTTTTATATTCATAGCATTACTTGCCGTGGCATTTGCAAATGAGTATGGATGCGGTGGAAATAAATGTAGTAGAATGAACAGTGGCGGAGATGAATACAAATTCGGCCTCATTAAAAGTGACTACAGTGGATACAAATTCGGCACCATTAAAAGGGACTACAGTGGTGAAAATGATATGAAAATTAATCTAAAAAGCCCATATGAATATGTATACAGTTTTATAGCTGGAGGAATTGTACACGAAGACTAATTTGTAATTTGTATGTTACGTAATAAAGAATTTACTTTAAACTTAATTTAAACCATTTGTTTTTTTGCTTTCCTTCCTTGCGAAAATTATTAACTATGAGCAAAACATTTTATTTTCCGTCGACTTGTAACTCTTGATTTGAGTGTACGCATTAAGTCAATAAGGTATATATTTTGAGATAAGTTTTGTTATTATTATTATATCTTATCAGACTATAACTTATGCGCGTATTATAAATCTTTATAGAAACCATCTGTAGCTAACAAAATACCGCACAGACTTTAATAATTAAAAATAATTATTCACCTAAAAATATTATATTAGAAATTGATTCAAAAACTAGAAACTAATCAAAGCATTAAATAAGATTAAATTCAATTAACGAAATTTAAATTTAAATTTAAATTTAAATCCATAATATTCAAATTGGATGAGCTCATAAATATTTCCTGTTACTATGAGTACGTACCTTAGAAGTTTCAGTTGATAACCAAAGAGCAAAACTCACTTAATTTAATAATTTGCATCTCTCTTTCCTAAGAAATAAAATGCTTATCTGGTTCTTCAAAATAAAACTCCCAAAGTGGTTTATTTCATGGTATAAAGTATATGTTACAGTAAATAAATACTCGATTTTTTTTATGAAACTATACAAAAATAATTGTAATGTTTCAATTAATTAAAAAATAAAAACAATCAATCGATATTTCCTACGTTCTAATAATTTTGGTCAAACAATTGCTATTACAGAAGATAACATTGTGCACGCTCAAAGTCATACATAAACACTTAACTTGAGATAAAGGAAATGATAAAGGTATGTCCTTCCTGATAACTGGACCCAGGAAACAAAAGATTGTGCCACAAATGCGTGACCAAAAGACCTACTTGTTCACTTTCTCCGGCTCCAAATGACCACTCTTCTCACGCCAATTGGTACACGACTTTTGGGTGAGGTTCGTCAGCTTCACGCACTGCCAACCAAGAACCAACTTCAATTTCTATAAATACTGCTCTTTTCCTTTTTGCACATCAAACAAATCATACACTCACAGAGTAACAACAACAACAACAACAAGCACTAAAATGGCAACAACTAAAGTAAGCTTCATAGAAATATGTTTGAAACTATAATAAGAAATTTTGTTTTCAGTGTATCGTTTTCCTGGCTTTAATTGCCATTGTTATTGCCGATGGATATGGTGGTTATGGAAAATATGGCGGAGGTGGAGGATATGGTGGCGGTCATGATATGGGATATGGCGGTGGACACGATATGGGATATGGCGGTGGACATGATGGCGGCTATGGAGGTCATGATGGCGGTTATGGAGGACATGATGGTGGATATGGCGGCGGCTACAAATTTGGTCCCTTCAGTTACGGTTACCACGATTATCACGGCAATCATGTTAATGTTGATGTTAAAGGCCCACATAAAGAATATTACGACTACGCCTTCAAGGCTGGTAAAGGTGGATATGGAGGTGGAAAATACTAAAAATTAAAAAGTTAAATGTATTTATTTGTACATAATAATTTAACTTATTTATTTGTATATAATATAATTAAATAGTTGTTTATTTAAAACAAACAATTATGTCGTTCGCATTATTTCTCTCATACAGAAATTATTTTTTTAAAATAGGAATGGATGTGTAAATTACCTTTTGTTTCGATATCTAAAATTCAAACACCCCAAAGATAATACAAACTATTTAATTTCACTGATGCAATGAAACCATCAACTTCTTTAAGCTTGGCAAAGTTTAACTATAACTCTTAGAACAAATTCTTAAATTTACCTTAAATAATTGTGTTTTTGAGTAAAATGCTCTACAATCACTTAATGGCTATGCACTATTAAGTTTAACAAATATTGTTAAGTCATTCAGGAAGTCGCATACATGTTCTTTACTAATAATTTCTGTTACGTCACTTCTTTAGTAAAAATAATGTTCTATGTAGGATCTGTTTCTTTATAATAATCACAATAAAGTGTGAAAAATAGTTCAATCAATTTAACTATAAATTCTACACAGTAATTTATTTATTCTACAACTAAACAACAGATTTATCCATAAGTTCTGGCCACTTCATTTTGCCTGTACTCAGTAAATTGTCATGCTCTAATGAATCCAAACATTGCATCTATTAGAAAAAATTCATTAAAATAAATTAAAGCAAAATAATATTTCTTTTAATAAATTGATTATGCATTACCGATCTCCGAACATAACTGACTAATGTCTCTAAATGATGAACATTGTCGGATTCCCTATCTAGGAAACGTCGCCATAGAGCTGATGCTAACACGATATCTGTTGTTAACAAACCCTAAAACCAATAGCAATATATACTACTCTTAAATAGATTATTTTCATCAAACAAAACCTCATCATAAGCAAAAAATGATGCCTGCATTTGATCACATAGCACTTCTAATTGTTCTTTTCTTGTCGATGCTACTGAAGGCTATAAAAAATTAAATTAAACAATTAAATTTAGAATTATTTATTAAATTTAAGAAATAATAACATACACCTAGCACTTTACTCTTCTTATCGATGTCATGCCACATTGCTTCAACTAAATCGTGACGAAACTGTACTCCAAGTTTATTTTCTTGCATCAAACGTGCTGACATCATCCTGATTAATATAAAAGATAATTTAATAACATAAATCAATAATCAAATTCAAAATTTGGTTCTGCTATTTTGTATTTTAAGTCACATTAAATTGATTTAAGTTTAATAAAAATGTTTGAAAAGTTTTTTAAAATGTAGTCTTTAATTAACAAAACTAAAAAAGCTTTATTTTTCTAAATATTTACCACACATGTAGTTCCGTAATTAAAAATAGAGAATTGAAAGTGTCCTCCAATTTAAAATCTATGACGATAACAGTTTGAGTAATATATTTATTATAAAATCAAATTATAAGATACTAACAGGAGAAAAATTTCTTGTGATCAATTCCATCCGAGCAACATAAATAGAGTCTGTATGCGATTTCCTTGTTTTGCTATTAGGAATAAATTTCCAGATTATTATAAGCATGTAAATATAATTGCAATAAATTGGTTAATTTAATTATTTACATGGCGACGAAATCCAAAGAAATCCATTTTCAAAAATCGCCGCCACCTTGATGGCTCTACTGCCTCTAGCCGACTAGAAACACCTTGGAGCGACGTTGATGTCTATTAATGAGAGCTGAAAATTAGTACTAAAAATATATATGCATGAAAGTAAACTGGATTCGTTACCGATATAAATTTTGTAGGCAAAATTTTCAGCTGTTGTTTAGTTGCAATATTTACCCCAAGACTTAATTGTCGAAACAAGTTAATAACCGTCAAGCGACTCATTATATACACACAATAAAATAAAAGATTTTTAACATAGCAATTTGTCTATTTAAACCGCAGCGTGGCTTCCATTAATACGAAGAGAGCGTCTTCTAACGAGAGTTACACAAACTGGTCTCTTTTGTAGATTAATGGCGCCATTTTCAAAATTTTAAACGCAACATCAACTGTAAAACTTAGCTTTATTCTTATAAATCCAGTGGCGTAACCAGAAAATAGACGAACAGACCTATAAAAAAGGACCTCTGGAACGAAAATACCGGCCCCTATCTACGCCAATGTATAAATCCTTATCAATTCTTAGAAATTCAAAAAATTAATATACAAGTTAATTTTTAGCAAAATGCACTATTCAGACAAATAATATAAAATAAATGAAAAGCAATTTTTTTTATTAATAATTAATTTTTCAATAATAATCAATTTTATTTTTAAATAATAATTAATTTTATTTTTAAATAATAATTAATTTTATTTTTAAATAATAATTGATTTTATTTTTTAATAATAATATTCTACTTAAAATTAAAGTAAATATAATATAATGGTTACAATAATGCAAAATAATTATTACCTTTCTAGTTTCATGACTTTTTTACGAATGAACAATAGATTTGCCCTTACTATTTTTAATTTTGCTTAAATTTTTTTATTGATGATTACTTACTGACACAAATTTTATGTGCTACTAAAATTCCTATTTTCACTAAACCCAGTATAAAAGCAGATAAAGTAAAAATTAGAAAAGCGATAACATCCAGTGAAAAATATTGAAAAAAGTTAAGATCCTCTCCTGCAGTTCTTAAATGATGAGCACCATTATGACGAATAGCATATTCAACCCAATAAGCTGCTTTCTCCACTTGATTTTCAATAAAGTCATGAAACACAGCTGAATATTTCTTCATATTTTCAGCATAACTAAAATTACAAAATAATTAACAAATGGTAGATTAAAATCAACATATTATAGTTCACCTTTTATCATTCAGAACTCTATTGATGGATTCGTACATGCTAACACCAGTAATATTTAGAAAATCTAATTTTATTCCAATTCCAATTTCTTCAACTCGAGCTGCATTTCCTGGTTGTTCAGCAAAAAGTGGTATTGCTACTAATGGTACAGCATTGTAAACACTCTCTTGTAAACTCAACATTCCACCATGAGTAATAAAGAGCTTAATTTTTGGATGCCCTGAATTAAAAAGCATAATTATCATTTGCAAAGATTGAACGATTACAATTTAAAACTTACCTAAAAGGTCTTGTTGTGGAAGCCATTTAGTAATCATGACATTTTTTGGAAGATCTTCAAGTTTTTCTTCATATTTCCATATAACATTTTGCTTTAAACGAGAGAACGTGTCCAACAAATCTTTCACTTTTTCCTTCGGGAAATGTTTCGATTGAGCAATTGATCCTAAACTGAACATAATAAATCCATTATCTCCAGAAGTTTGAATAAATTCTTCAAACTCTTTCGGAACTGGTTTAGCTTTTTTACACTGCATACCACCAACATTTTGAATTCCTGGTATTGAAGGCCGAGGACTAGTAAGCACTGGATCACCATTTGTCAGAATTAGAGTAACCTTCTTCTCTGCATCAGAAATTAAAGGATTTTCTGGCAAATATTTAGCAATTGTTGACTGAATATACGGTTTATAATTATATTCAAAATTTGCTTTGTAAAGAAACCACGAAATTGCATTTTCTAAACGCTGAAAAAAGTTTAGTTTCGAACCAAGAGGTATAACATTCAAGGAAACAAAAGATGGCGGTTGTGGAATATGTGAAGAAGTCGTTGGATTAAGACTTGATGAACTTTGTATTATAATATTATTACCAAGAAGTGGTGCAGTTGCCAATGCACATTCGTTATAAATATTGCTCACAACGATTAAATCAAATTGTTTACCTTTCTTCAATAATTCTTGAACTTCAGAATTTTTCAGATACGAGTCACAAGATGGTTCAATAGCATATTTTAGAAATATAAATCCCTTTAGGTAAGAAATACCTGCATTATCAAAAAATCCTTTTGAAATCACTTCTGGATCAATTCTTCTTTTCTCTATAACAATTTCTCGCACGTTTTTTTGAGGTTCTGAAAACGAGTAAGGTCCGACGATTGTAATTTCATGATTTCGACTTGCCAATTCCAGAATTAATGGATTAAATACTTGTCTATGACTAGATGTTGCTATCGGCATTAAATAAATAATTTTGTATCCATCGATAAGATGGAATAAAAGAATTAAAAGCAAAGAAGAATTCATTGCTAACCTTAGACAGAGCTAACAAAGATTGCTATTTTGTAATGTTATTAACTGCTAACTGATTGTGATTAGATTTTCATAATCTAATCTAATCTAATTTGTACTTTGTTAAAAACATTGCAAAATAATTTGTGCAATAAAAAGCTATCTGTGCAAATAAATTCAATGATAATAAGTAAACAGTAATTACATTATATTTTACCAAAGTTTATAAAATTTATGAAATTATTAAAATTAAGTGACATAAAAAGCAAGAGAGTTACCACAAGTCTTTATTTCAAGCTATAATTTGCTGAATGTGTACATTAATTTATATCTCTTAATTATTCCATTATCTTTTTAACAGTTTTAAACCTTATAAATCTACTAAAGTTTACTGTTTTTTCTTGACTTCAGATTTTTCTTTTGCCAATTTCTTACAACCACAAAATTTACGTGCTACAATTTTACCCAACTTGACAAGAATAAATAACACAACAGCCAAGATGGCAAGTAAGAAAGATATAACATCCAATAAAAAGTATTGGAAAAAGTTAAGCTCAGCTCCATAACTTTTCAAATGAGGAGCACCGTCATGACGAACGACATAATCTAACCAATAGATGGCCTTATCAACCTGATTTTCAATAAAATCATGAAACACAGCTGAATGTCTCTTCATATTTTCTGCATAGCTAAAAAAACTCAACATTAGTCTATTTTTATACATCAAATTCCAAATAAAAACTACCTTTTATCGTTAAGCACTTTGCTAATAGCCTCATACATACTAACTTCAGAAATGTTGTGCAGTTCTAATTTAACTCCAATACCAATTTCTTCCACACGGGCAACATTTCCTGGTTGTTCTGCAAAAAGTGGTATAGCCACCAATGGTACGCCATTGTAAACACTTTCTTGTAAACTCAACATTCCGCCATGAGTAATAAATAATCGTATTTTTGGATGACCTAATGTTAACAAGGAGAATTCTGTATTAATTCAAATTTTATCAATTTTTAAATGTGTATCAGTGCAAAATTTACCTAATATATCTTGTTGTGGCAGCCATTTAGTAACTTTAACATTCTTAGGCATGTTTTCAAGTTCCTCTTCATATTTCCAAATAACATTTTGCTTAAGTCGAGATAAAGCCTTAATTATTCCCATTTTAGTTTCATTGGGTATATCTTTAGACTGAATATTAGTTCCCAAACTAAACAATATAAAACCATTCTCTCCAGAACTTTGAATGAAATCTTCAAATTCCTGTGGAACAGGTTTTGCCTTTTTGCAATGCATCCCACCAACATTCACCACATTTGGTAATGATGGACGTGGACTAGTAATAACGGGATCAGCATTTGTAATTGTGAAAGCAACGTGTTTTCTAGCTTCCATGATTGAAGGGTTTTCTTTTAAGTGTTTTCCAATTATTGATTGCATAGTAGGAACAAAATAATAGTCCATCATTAACCTGGTCACGTACCACGAAACGAAATTGTCCAAACGTTGGAAAAAATTCATTTTTGAACCATGTGGACTAAGAGAATATGGTACATAAGATGGTAGTAGTGGGACATCTGTAGGAAGCCAAGGAATAAGACTAGATGAACTGTGATATAAGACATGTTTTGCAAGAAGTGGAGCAGTTGCAAAAGCGCAATCGTTAAAGACTTGACTTACAAGAACGATATCAAATTGTTTACCCTTTTTTAGTAAATCTTGAACTTGAGAATTTTTCAGATAAATCTCACAACTATCACTTAGAAAAAACTTAAATGAATAAAACGTTGGAATAATATGACTTCCTGCATAATGAAATAACATTTTTGAAAGGTGTGATGCAGCTTCACGTTTTTCAGTGATGATTTCATTCACATTTTGTATGGGTTTAGGAAAAGGAAATGGTGATATAACTGTGACTTGGTGTCCTCGTTTTGCTAATTCCAATATCAAAGGATCATAAACATATTTGTGACTTTTTGATGCTGATGGAAGCAAGTAAAGAATTTTATATCCATATACGACATTGAAAAACAAGAGCAGGAGAAAAATCTTCATTTTTTAAGGTGTAGTAAAAAGAATATGATATCAAAATGACAATGATATCAGGTTTTGCTCTGTTGAAGTATTTGTTCAACTGATAAATATAAAATAGTGATAAGAAGTTATGAAATTGAAGTATAATCAGCAAGAAATGTGAAAAAATTGTTACATCTAGCTCGATTGAAATTAAATTTCGCAAAACAATTTTCGTAAATATATTTTTAGTGAGAAGATTCCAAGTTGAAAATTCTTTGTACAATAAATTAGATAAAATTTCTTTACGTACGAGATTTTTCCGAGTTGAATGAGATCGTAGGTAGCACTTCTTACGATGAAACTGGCCTAAACATAAAATTATACATAAAACCCAAAATTAGGCAAATAAAAAAAGCACTAAAATAATATAAAACATTACAGAAAACAAATAAAAAGAGAAAACCCAGAAAAAGAAAAAAATTAGATAAATAAACGTAAAATTTGCTATTAGAATAATTTGATAATAATAAAAAATATCAATAATAATAATAATAATAAAATATAAGAAATTAATAAAAATAGTTTAAAAAAAGAGTATACGTATAAAGAATTTTTAAATTTTATTTATAATATAATTTTATTTTAACAGTGGAGGCAATATTTTATCAATTTTACTCTCCGAATCAGCTGATCAACAGCATTTCTGATCCGTCTCAGACACAAGATGTGATCCATTCACTCATGCTGGGAATGAATTGTGTGATTGCTAAGATATTTCTATATTGAGATTCAAAACACAAACCATACCTAAAATGGTTGTACGTGATCGAAATTACGCTTAAGTAATCCAAGTGTCACCGCTTACAGTAATTGCTAGACATCCATAACAAATCATTTCGTGCAGCAATGTGCATATGAATGATAGCAATCACAACAAGCACATGCATTATATGGTGACTGTTTCCTATGCTATCAACCCGACCAGGCATCCAACGCTCCGGCACTTGAGTGGCACCAATTGCTCCCCCGATCAACGAGAGGAAATCTTGTAAAAATACATGAGCAACTGATGCAGGATCACCGCCACCGAAGGGGCTGAGACGAATACAGAAAAGCACGATGCGGAAACAAAACTGAAGCGTAAAACTCAGACGCCTTTGCCAGGGATCAGAGGCTACGAGGGCTTTGTAAAGAGCGACAGCTGATAGAAGTGTGTAAGAGGCCAAAATGCAGTAACGAAGGATTGAACCAAGGCAGAATGTAGAGGCTGATACTGTTGTTAGAGCTCCTATTAATAGAAATAATGTGAAATATTTTTTCTTCGATTGGAAATGGTAAATTATTTTATTTAGTATATTTCTCTGAATAAAAGCCGCCATTTGTTGCAGTATTAAATAAAAATATCATACACCTATACCTCACTACATAGCCGTAAAGCGAGATGTAGGTGTATAGTCAAATAAATACAATTTTTTAATTAAAACTGCAACTTGTATTAAGAGAAATTCAGTGTTAATTTATTTTATTTTAAATATTGTTACCGAAACTCTGTGTCACCCAAATTCCAAACATGTCAAGGCGAAGAAGGCAGTAGTAAAAATTCTCTCCTTTATGATGGTTCATGAACAGATGGTAAATGAAACTTCCCAGCCATGGAGATATGGTAGATACCACATGTGTATACGGTAACACAGGAATTGTTATTTGGTGCCATGGTAACATGGCAGGAATGCTCAAAAGAATAAATACTAAAGGTATACCTGTAAAGAAAAAAAATTATTAATTAAATGAGGTATTTTGTAAACATTTAACAGCCATCTAGAATGCGCAAATATTTTTTCAGAGATTAATTGCGATTGTTTACAAGAACCGGATGTTAGAAGTTCCAATTAGCTAATTTGGCTTCGTTTATTTTTATATAAAACTTAAAGGTTCTTGTTAATTTCACAATACTGCAAACATAAAACTTCTCTTTAATTAAAGTTATAGAACTCATAACAATTGAATGAAAATTGCAGCTTCCTTTATAATAAAAGTATGAATAAGAACAGGTGTTTAATAACAATCAGTTGCTGTTGTAAATGTAAAAATATTCCAAATAGATTTAAAAAATTCCATCTTAAGCACCTGTTTACAACTGTTTTTCACCCTTTTGTGGATCAGGAACATTGAATTTCTTCTAATATAAAATTAAAATTCAATATCCATTAAAGCAGACATCAAATGTCTTCATAAATAAATCATGTCTGACATTCAATAAGCACATGAAGAAGAGTCAACTTAAAAAAAAAGTAAAAAAAAAATACAATTAAAAAGAAATCAATTTGTAGAATATTATTTCTTATCAAAAAAAAAGAAAATAAAAACATTTAGTCTCATTTTGCCCATTGCTAGATGGCTTCACTGCACGAATCCGGCTATACAGCCAAGCCAAGTTTCGTATATATTATACTTACCATGGGTGAGGATATTGAGTGTCTCGTTATGCCAGTAAAATAGACTTTTCAAGCACTCGTACCATGTCATTTGTGGGCGATAGCCGGTGAATATGTATCGATTAAACTGCAGATGTGAGGGTACATCGGGTAAACTGAGCAACCCAGGTCCATTTTTCACTGGTAACTCATATTTCACATTTGCCAGACAGTCACCGTCTTCCGTTACAACATTACCGGTCCGATGGACGACCGTCGCCATGGCCTCCCTTTTGGCATCCGAGAGTTTTTCACCTCAATTTATTCGCCATCGTACGCAATGCACGAGCGCGCGTGCATCGATCGAGCTAGAACCGAAGCAGCACCTAGTGGCAAGTCTTAAAAGAAATAATCCTAAAACATAAAATTTTAAAATAAAAGTATCAAAATTTACACAGCAGAATTTATTTTAGAAAAATCGAAATTTTTTTCATATTATTCTCATCTTGGCTGAAAACTTGTGAAAAGTTATAGGCATTTTTATAAAATTGTGAAATGTTACTTAAAATATTACATTTACTTGAACTAAACCCAAAAAACTTTTATTTTACTAAATCTATAATATTACGACCATATTTACATCAGTTTCAGACACTACGAACAAACTACAAACAAATTAATGCAGTTTTAATTCTATGGTCGTTTGTTCCATTCTCTTCTTTCCGCCATTTCTTCTTTCACTTTTTCAACCATCGGTGCAAGGTAGTGAACATCCTAAAATTAAAAATCATCTCTCAATCGCTTATAATCAGATTCTTTTTTATTTGTTTACTTCTTCGAATTTTGTCCACTGCTCCTCCGGTAAAATCGTGTGAGTCAAACTCAAATGAGCAGCTCGAATTATACGAAAATTACGTTCATCCTTGATATCTTGAGGCAAACGACGAATAGCTTCGGCAACTTCTTCCTTGTCGTAGTTTAACAAGTCATCGCGAAGTAAACCTTCAGAAATACAATACTTTTATCACCTATTTTTAGTGATATTTACGAGAAAATTAATAGAGCTATACCCATTTGATTCCATCCTCCCATTTTAAACATCCATCGCCTATAAGCACCTGTAAATGTTAATAAAGACTTTATTAATAAGAAAATGGAACTGTGAATTGATTTATAAAGCTATTTACTTGGGCTGCGAGCAATATTCATTGCTGCTTTAGCAGTTGCCGATGCAGCTGACGCCATTTTTGATGAAATTAGAATGAGGAGAGCTGAGAACGAGGATAAACCGGAAGTGGCTTTCACGTTTTTCTAGTTCACTCATTTGGATAAGAACTACTTTTTTGTAACACTACCTTTAGAACTAAACTGGAAAATGATTAAATCCATACGCTTAACGTAACAAATGTAGTTTTACAAATACAAAGGTCACAAATAATGACGTGTAAATAAATTTAATGATACTGGTGAACCTGTTTAAAATTATTTTTTATTAACAAAATCTAATTAAGAGTTGGCCATTGTGACTTGTTTTGTGTTATATGTGTATTAATTGATACAATAAAACACGATGTTATTTAGAAACAGCAGTAACGAAAAAATCGCTACCGCTTACAGTTGATAAATGAAAAATAATTTTTATAGCAGAATAAACAAAAAACAAATTAGAATTTATGATTTTTCTCCACGTCTTTCGATGTATTTTTTCAATTGTAAATCAGATACTAAGTCTTCCACAGTAAGATATGTTCGGCAACCACCAATAGGACATCTAAAAATAAAAAATAAATATAAACACAAACAGAT
>JAQFZN010001611.1:0-14823 GCA_034687075.1 Geophilus carpophagus
CATGGTGGTAATATTTTTGACGTAAAATAGCAATGACGTGAAAATTTTACGTTAGTGAGCGGCTTTTAAATCGAATTTAGCGCAACTAAAATTTTTATCGAAACCACCGAACTGTCAAAATGAAATTCAGTTTTACTTAATTCAAAATTGAATCTAAACCTGAACTTGGACGTGAAATTAAATTCGGCACAGGAATCAATGTGGAAACGAATTACTATAATATTACAACACAAAATGGTTGCTACATTTAAAAAACCGTTCAACTTTTAAAAAATAACCAATAATCGGTAAAAAAATAAAAAAATCAAACACCTTTCACAGGTGTTCAGACCCCAATTAAACTAAAACACAACTCACAGCTTTATAAGTTCTCTTTTGACCCGCATGTTTTCCTCCACGTCCGTCCATCTCGACGTGTACATTGTAAATAATGTCAAAGAAATTTTCCACCATTGCAACTTTCTTGTAAACTGTGGCCTCTTCATTTCCGTCGGGACTCTGCAAAAATAAAAACGAAAAAATCAGCTTTCAATGCAAGTCAACAACAACAACCTGTAGAATTAATGACGTCACCTGAGGGGACACAAATGGGCTGGGATAGTGTATAGAGGAAATAAAACTTATGGAAAAAAGTTAGAAAATCAATACGACGCATGCGCAATTGTCACTACCACCATTTTTTTTTACTTTCGCCCCTTCAATATTACACTCCGTACTCAGATAAATTAAATCGACTACACCGTGGAACAAGTAGAAATATATTTGAGATATTGCACAAATATATTGCAAAATTAATTCTAAAAGATTTGTTAAAAAATTAATATTAAAAAACATAGTAAAAATATTTGCTAAACATGAAAAATCAACGCTATAACGTCAGATTTAACCCACTTCTTCCACGCTATTAAACCTAATCAGATTTTCGTATTTTCATAACGGAATTTTGCAATATCAATTTTTTCTAAATATAAAGAAAAACTTTATTAACATGAAAATTTGAACCAGACTCCCTTTCTAAACTATATCGATCACCCCTTTTAATACCAGCAGGTTCCTCCAGTTGTCACCTGCCCTCGGGACGCCTACATTCCATATAGACCACTGAGCATGCGCCATTTAATAAAAGAAAAAAATGAATATGGGGTAGTAGAGAAAAAAATCTCGAGTTTTATGATGAGGGGTAGAGCAGTTGAGGTAAATTCACCTGCACCACAAAATGGATGACCCCCTCGGTCTAACTCAAGATGCCCCTTTTATTTTCTCCATCGCAACAGGATTTTGATGAAATAAGACCCCCCTTACACCCCTCATTGTATTCCGATACTCCAGGCGGGGCTGTTGTCGTAGCAACGGGACAGGCCACTCGACCTAGCAATATAAAAGGGACGCTTCACCTCGCTGCAACGAAACGCGCATGTTTAGTCGAGTTTCGACATCCAGTTTAAGAAGATGGCTTTGTGGGGTCACCACGTGAAGAGGACCCAGCCGACGTGGAGGGCGATTGCCCACAGGGTCGCGGATAGCTGTATTGGCGCGTGGGTCTCGCGGGACTTTCGCTGTAAAGAGGGTCGCGTGCCTTTCTCTCGATCGATGGACTATGCGACATTCGTGCGCATGCGCACCAGATTAGAAAGACAGGGGGGCACCGAAGGGGACCAACGGGGCGCGCGCGGGGACGTGGGCCTCGTTAGTGGCAGTGGAGCGGAGGGGGATAGGGGAGATAGACACGTCCAAACGAGAAAGAGTAAAGGGGACGTGGTTGGAAATAACGGTACGAGAAATTTGTGTTTGGATAAAGTAAAAAATGAGGAGATTTAATGGAAAAAGGGAAAAATAGAATAAATAAAAAAATGGGGTGAAATGTTTGGTAAAAGTAATTGGGTACGATTATTTTTACGGTAACATCTGGAATTGTGTTTTGACGTGATTATCGAATAAAGATAACGTGAATTGCACATGTACAAGTTGATACGATAAACTAAGAAAAAGGTAATTATATTTCTGTATTTTTTTTATGAAAAATCACAATTTTGTTAAATAATATTTAAAAAATTATGTTTACGGTATAAATTAATTGATTTATTTCTTAACATTTTTACTTTATGATGTTGTAAAATGAGATAAATTCTTTATTTATAAGTATTTTTTTAATAAATATATATAAATTTCGGTTTTATTCACTCATATTTCATACGGTAAAATATTTGAACGCAATTTTATCATCTTTAAGGATACCGTGAAACGGGCCAGTCCCAATACAGGAAAATTAACATTTAAATCAATTACAGAGCTCTTATCATTTTGAATTGTACCTTTGCAGCTTCCATACCCGAAATTTCCATTGAAATCAACGTATTATCAAAAATGTTTAACATTGCAAATCCAACTACGGAATTCTAGCAATTCAAACTGCACTGAGAAAATATCACTAATACGTCACGTCACACATCAACTTTAATTTCAGGTAGGGGTTGGTTGGGGTAGGGATGAGGAAGAAGAAGGGGTCTGGTGGCGCCCCCGATCGATCCAAACTCGGTGTTGTGCGCAGGCGTACAAGACAGATCGAAGACGCGCGCGCGCGCCAATTTTTCCCCTCCCGTCCCCATCTCTATTCGCAACCCCCCTTACCTTTTCCCAACCCAACCATGTACTACCATTAAAGGTGGACTCGTGTGAAGTAAGGTTGGGGGGAGGGGGGGGGGCAACGGAGCTGAGAGATGAGGGCAGGGGATTGAGGAAAATGCAAAACTAAGGGGCGGGTTCAGTTTTGTCAGGTGTGTAAAAGGAGTTTGTGCAGGTGCGATAAGTCAAGAAATAGGGGTAAAGGGGTCGTGAAGCCCCTCCTGGGGCACGCGCGAACTTTGATGGACGAGTGTGCTGTGCGCAAGTGCGGGTCGGTTTGTAATAGCGCATGCGTCGATCGAATTTCGTGGGTGGAAAGTGGACGAATGGTTTACGGTTTTCTTTTTTTGCGGGGGTGTTTTGGGGTGTGGTCGCATTTAGTAAACAAAATTATTTTTTCTGTTTTAGTTTCCATTTTATATGATTTTTATTGTTATTATTATTATTTTTAGTATTATTATATAATTGATATATTTTTATATAGTTTTTTTTGTTTTTTTTAAACTTATTTGAGAAATTTTAATTCCCTATCAATTTTTGGTATTGGGCCTCGAACCGGAAGACGCTGATGAGTGTGGGAGTGGAGTGGGTGAGTGTAAGAGAAGGAGGGAGGGTTTCATCGATCGAATGTGCGTCTCTGATCAAGGCACCGACGCGTGGTGGGACGCGGCCACACCCTTCTTTAGCGTCCCTCTGTTTCTTTCTCTTGGGATTTTTACCTTAATTCTGTTATTTTTTCGACATTCGATTTGTTTATCACTAAGCTTTTATCACACTATTTGTATTGAACCAAATGTAAATTGAAATAAACATGAAGAAGAAAGTCCCAACGTGAACATCAATTTGACTGGTTGATTGCTAGAAATTCTTTTGTTTTTCAAACTTTCAAGTTTTTTCTTTTTTCGTATTAATTTGTATGCAATTCAAATTTGAATATTATTCTGGGTTTCAATCAATCATACTACAGAAGAATTAAATTGTTTATTTACGATTTTGTTTTACAAAATGTATTCTAGAGTGTACAATATTCTAGATTTGTGTATAAAATATATTTCACAATACAAAGTCTGATTTAAAAGTTTCTGGTTCTGATAATATTCTATAATATATCGTATTCTGGATCTAATGTAATTCTTTTTCTAAATTCTAGTTAATTAAAAATTAAGTTTAAAATTGATAACTTCATGTTGTTTTCAAATTTAATAAATATTTATATTTATTTGTTAAATTATAGAACTGTGTAAATATTTCATCCTAAATGACTTTTTATATGATTTCTAAATTCAATAATATTTATTTATACACTGTATTCCAGTCTAAAAACTCAATTTCTCTATTTTATCGCCATATTTGAGAAACAAATGCAAATTATTCCTTATTTATTAATTGATTTTTGCTTATTTTCTTTTCTGGTGAGATATTTTGTTATTGTAATTTCATCAATTATTTATATTATAGTTTGTTATTGAAGACTATTTTGTCTTTCTAAGAATTCGATTAAAATCCCGATCCAGAATGTTCTTGAATTTCGAAATGTTTCAATAACAACAAAAAAACAAATATATTCTAAATCATTTTCTACTTTGCAAAGCTTATTTCTAGATCAAACAATTTCTAATAAAATTATACCTAACACTTCGTCTTTAATTCTGTAATCTTTATAATCTTGATCACTAAACACATCCAAAACACTCTTTATTTTGAGTCAACCAATTAACCATATTTACCATACCTTTAATAAGCAAATCCTTCATCTCAAACATCATATCATCTCTTATTTTCATTTTTTCGGATTATGCTTTTGCTTTTCTTTTTCCACATTTTTCGTCCTATTCCACCAACCTAAGAACGCACGGTTGAGAAGAGGGAGAAGGGAGGATGAAGGAGAAAGAGAGAGAAAGAGAGAGAAAGAGAGAGAGAGAGAGGTCGGGCGTTTCATCATCCCTGCGAGCGAGTGTCCCATCGATTGCACACAGACGTATGTCCGCGAGCCCTCGGGGGTTATTGAGACCCACAAAATGACCGGAAGTGGAATTAAAAAGAGTAAGGAGGGAAAGGATATGTGGCGTGCAAGAGTCCACTGAGACCGAAAAAAAAACAAAAAAATAAAAAAATCCGACTACGTTGTAAAGAGGTCGTGCAACGTGAACCTTATGGCTCGTGTCTGTCGACTGCGCATGCGCAGCACACGTGACTGATGCCTGAAGAGGGGTGGCCGGGAGCGACGTGTGGGAGGAGGAGGAAGCGGGGGTCCACGAACACAAACATTCCTAAAGCAGAATTCGTACAAAAGAGGTTGTCCGGATGTGCCTGGTATTGGCCTGATAAGAAAAGCGGAAGTGACTTTTTTTATTACAAAAATGCAACAGGTTATTTTTTTCGTTTTCTTTTTTTTAAACTCTTACTGGACATTTATCGAGAGGTGAAAAGAAATTCTGAAGTAAGAGTAATGTTTGAGGAAGAGTAACACAAGGGGTACGTTGTGGATCTCAGTCGTCCTTCGATCGATTCGCCGAGTTTTATTCGGTGCCTTGGAAATGGCGTTTGTGGCCCGTTGGTGGTGATGTGAAGGGAAAATGTTGGAGGGAACGACTAGTAGAGAGATGTAGAACAGTGTTTATAGATGTAAAAAAGGGGGCAGAAATCATGTTTCTACACCTAAAAACTTGTGGGACACTTTATAAACTGAATTAAATACATTTAAGTTAATATAATCAATAATTCAATTAAATTATAACTACCCAGAATCACTATGTAAACAACAGATATATTTAAAAAATAAATATATTTCAATGAATTTAATATATTCGCTAAATTGTATTCATTTAAATTATAAACAACTGTAGATATTTTCGAATAAATTCAACTTGAATTTATTTTTCTGAATATAATCTCGTAATTTATGTAAATTAATCTATGTAAATAACTAGTTAAATTGTGTAAGAAACATTCCTTGACTAACATCTGCATATAATATATATTTACACAACATGACACACTTTCTATCACTACAATGTTTCTGCAAATTCAATAGTGTGCACCAATTGTAATGATAGTTTTCTAACTTTTCTACATGCTCAATATGCAGAAAATGATTCAAATGACTGCATCATTTCATGTTAAGTTTCAATTCTCTCGTGCACTTTTTTTACCCACCTAAAATAAACAAACAAGCAGCAAATCAAATTTTTTCAAAATCAACATCAACAATCTCCTCTGCATGACCATATTCTCATTCTGCACACTCAACTTTACACACAACATCAGATGTCATCTAATAATTCTTACAGGACATATGCAGTCTGCGTTCGCATCTTTCAGCATTCATCAACTTTATTTTTTATTTTCTTACATACACATTACTAATTCTAAATTCCATTCTGCATATGTACATTTTTTAGACGTTAATTAGGCCTCAAAATCAAGTAAACGTCCCTCTTCTTCGTGCATGAGGTATGTGCGCGTGTCTGTCCTGGACAGGCTGTCGGTCGCCACAAGGCAGCAGTAACAGGATTGGGAAGATGGGAGGGCGCTCGGTTGCTATAGCAACGAGCGAACTTTGCCGCATCTTGCCAGGCCCCACCAATAATGGATGAGGCTGCGCCGCGTGCACAATCCGCCGTTCGCTCGCGAATAATCCAAACGCCACGGCCCCTTGATGGAGAGAGAGGGAAGGAGCAACCGCTCTAATTGCACGAGCCGACTTCCTCCTGCCACCTTACTAGTACAACAAAGTGCAGAGCAAAAGCGGAAGTTGATCAAAACCCTCCTAACAGGAAATTGATCAGTTTTTTGGTCATTTTCTATTGTTTATGTGTGGTCCAAGGGTGTTTACATTGAATAAAGTGTGCATTTCTAGAGGGTGAAACTTGTGATAAATTGTAAACAAATAACAATGGGTGATTATTTGTTGTTAATAGGGGTATATTTCGCAAGGTTTTAATTAAGATGGGTCTCTAGTTCACAAAGGTGTTTGGTTGTATTGTCTTTGTTTTTCATCTGTGCTACTTTTTGTGGTATTTGTGAACCTGTGCACAGCTTAAAGGTGCAATTCAGGTGTGTGAGAACCATAATTCAGGAATGTTTTTGTTTGGTTCTGGGTACTTTAAAATGGGTATTTTTTAGATCATGAAGAGTACTGCTTAATGTTTAGTAAATAGTATTACAATTTTTTAAAATTTTAGTCTGTCTGGGTTTTTGAAAATCTATTTATTTTCTATTTAAATAGAGTTGAAAGTCATTTTATACATTATTATTTTACAGAGCTTTTAAATTAAAAAAATACTTTTAGTGGTTTCACAAGGTTGGTTTTGAGTAAATCTGTTTTAAAATGTGTTTTTAATAATTGTTTTTGGTTTTGGTAAATGTCTGCTGTTGAGTACAATTGTACAATTTAAAATTGATCTGCTTTTGGACCATTTTTGCTAAATATTATCTACTTTTCGATCATTTTTAGTAATTATTTTCCACTTTTGGCCACTCAATATTGGTTTTTTATTTATTTATTAAGCTTGAAGGTCACTGGATGTTTTTGTATTGAGTTTTCGTAAGGCGAATTGTCAACCATTTTAAAAAATACTGATGGGAAGTGATATTCAACACGAGGATGTGTCGTCACACGTCAATAGCAACCTATTGACAAACTTGTGAACCAAATTATGCAACAAAAAATGATCGAACTAAGGAGTTTTATCAGATCACCGGAAGTGATGTCACAGAGGACAATGTCAGGGAGGAGTTTTGAGGTTAAATGACCTCCACATCTTATAGGGTCCAATGAATCCACTTCCGGTGAGTTAAGAAAAGGAGTAGAGGAGGGTAGGAGGACCGGCAAGGGACCATGAAGGTAATCAGCCCGTGGCGGCAAAGTTGCGCACGCGCATACAGATAAGTGCGTTCTCCTCATGCATCGATTGAAGGAGGGAGGATGCGAAGGAGGGGCTCAAGATAAGTCCACTGTTGGAAGCGCCCTCTACAAATTAGTGGGCCCGCATGTGACAACCCTACCGAATGGGAATGATAGGGTTAGTTAGAAGACGCCATGTTGTTATTTTTTTCTAGTTAAAGATCGATCTGCGTACGTGACTTAGATTTCAGACCAACTGCGCAATATTCATTTGCAAAACGTACCAGGCTTTTGGGAGAAAAAAGTCTGTTTTCAACATTTTTTCAACCGGCCATTTTGGTTTTTGTTTTTTATTTTAAATGAAATAAGAAAGAAATAAAGATTTAGAATATTATTTTGTCTCATTTTGTTTAATTTAGGGTAATAAATAGTAAGAAAGAAGGAATATTTATAGAAAAAAACAAAATGGCGTTTTGTAGCTAAGTACTGATGCATTTTATCAATTGAGAAATTGTTTGTGAACTTAAAATTTATATTCCAAATTAAATTAACAGTTTTGTTGATCAGTCGGTCATTTTGGTTTTAATTTACCAGCAGCCATTTTGAAGTGGTCATTTTGTATTTTCATGTTGATGATGGCATGTGATTGTAGGGAGGTTGTTTTGGCGCGTGCCCTTGGTCATATCGAGGGTTCCTACACTGGGCTGCGTTTCCTCACACATCGATCACGTGATCTGATATGACATCATTTACACACAGCCCCATGTGAGCAAATAAATAATTTGATGATTGAAAATTGAGATCAAAACTTCTCAGCACCTTAAAACTTCTCAAAATCGAATCAATTTTAAGCATCTAAAATCGTACCGAAATCCATTTGATAAACAAGTATCACCTTATCATATAAATATTTAAATCTAAAATATAAAATAATATGTATATAAAAAAACTTAGAAACTAATTTTAAAAAAATCCCAATTACATGAAACAAATGGTACCCACATACAAAATGATAAACTGATATTATCATTATTTTTAAGAGATATACAGCTACTCAGCGTGTGTTTCACACGCCCACGCAGAATCCAGTACAAACCGACCCAGGTCAAAACCACTTTCCATAGGTACCTGGTATCAAACGGTAACCCCTTTTTATGATCATCAAAGAAATAAAACAACAATCATCGAAACATAAATTATCCCGAACTGGAAACGGGACAAAATGGTTTCATTACAAAACAAATATTGCAAAAATCGTTATATTATTACCAAACGATACGCCGTACCACTTTTAAAAAAATCAAAAACTATAAAAAAAAAATTAATAAAAACTATTTTTGTTTAATCTATTTCATTTCAAAGTCTTTAAAAAAATCAATACCAAAATTTTAAAAATATAAAAATGGTACCATTAATTTGAAATGGTACCCCCGGTACCACTAAAAAAATTTAAAATAACTATTCGTTTCTTAATTTAAGAAAAAAAAAATAAAATTTTTCATATCGATAATGGTAATGGGACAGTACCAGATGTAAACAACATACCTTAGATTGAGAACAGGGTACATATAAAAGATGTTCTTGATTTTTCGACTTGTTGTTACAACTCGCATCGTTGAGTGGTCCAAGTCTGAAGCCCTTGGCTTTGACCCAAAATCTGAATTTGGAGTTTTCCGCGCTATTCTGCTCCTCGCCACACAAAATTTTAACGATACGATTATGTTTCTTCCTCGTGACCGTCTTCGTTTTAGCCGAATCGCCATACGTCTTAAGAGCCCAAGCGTGGAACGAGTCCTGAAGGTCCCGTCGCCGCGACGGGGACGTCCCTGATACCGAGCTCGTATTATCGGTGCCGGCTGTCGTCGAGCTCGCCGTCTGAGTTTTGGCCACATCGTTTTCAGTGCGTCTTCGTGCTTGAATCTGCGCCGCTCGTCGACGAGAACCAGCTAGGAAACGTGCAGCAGCACGACGACGCACCGCCGCCAACGTGGCAGGGGGTGCGGCGTTGGACGCTGCAGCTGCGGCTCGGACGGTGGGCCGTGTTCGGGCCGGGAGTGTGTTTCTCGGCCGACTCATGGCGGCGGCCAGTCTTGCTGACGCCGTACGTCGATGAGTTGTGGCGGCAGTTGCGCCGCCTCTTTGTCTCGGAGCCACTTTTGCTGTTGATTTTCTATGAGACCAAGTGTGGGTCGTCCCGTGTGAGCGAGGGCGGCGCGTGTGGCACCTTCCTTCCGCGGGCTGGCGACCGGGCGTTGGACGGACTCGTTCAACCCGCACAGGAAGGTGGGGAAGGAAGGAAGTGACTGGTTGGTTTGGTGGAACCCTTGATGGTAGTGAGGGATCGAATCCTGCATGAGGGTGTTGAGATGGGGACGAAGAAGGGGATAAAATTGGGGGTGGAGGTAATAAGATGTTAGGGTTAAAAAAGACACTGTTGTAGGAAATTTTTAATCAGTGGGGGTAAAGGGTTAAATATTTTAGAAAAAAAATTAGATTTCTTTTTTTTTGTTTTCAAATATTTTATGAGGTTAAATTTTAATATTTGGGTTTGTGGGTGAATTAAAATTTTTATAATTTTTATAAATTTTAAAGCCTGTACCTGACTTTTTAATTTTTTTTTTCTGTTTTTTGGTAACCTTGACCTTTGGATTTTTTTTTGGTTAAAAAATTGTTTTTATATGTGGATTTTGTCGTTTTTAACCTTTAAGAAATCCAAAATTTAATTCTTTTGATTATTAAATTTCTACTCAATTTTTTCATATAAATAAATAAATGGAATAAAAATAAAAACCAAAATATAACTCAATATTTCCTTAATATATAATTTTGTCAAAATTCCCACTTTTTTTGTTAAATTTCAATAAAAATTAGACAAATAAGTACATGGAATTAAATTTGATAAACATACGATTAATTAAACTTAAAATTTTCTTAATCAAATTAAATTCACAAAATTTTAAACTAATTAAATAAATAAATATTAATTCATTAAAAAAAAAACTTTTTCTGAACTTTTTCACACAAGAAAATATTCTTAATTAAAAAATAAAACAATATACACTACAAAAACAATATCACAAATTTGTTTTTTCCCTTATTTTTCTTTGTCCCGTCAAGTGAAATCGATGAGGGAAGTGTAAGTTGTGTGTCCTCGCTTTGGAATCTGCTCCTTATCCATGTCCGGTCGATACGGCGCATGCGCGCAGTATTTTCCAGTCCCCAAACTTGACACACTTTATTTTCCATACTAATTTTTCAAAAATTAAAATTCACTTTTATATTAATTAAAAAATACCATTTTTCTAACATCAGATTCTACACTTACGAAAAAAGTCAATAAAAATTCCAATCCACTCATTTTTTTGGTTGTTTTAGGTGTACGAATACGAGACATGGCGACGCGACCCAATCAGCTCGTTGCTATGGCAACTGGAGCTTTGAAAGGAGGGTGTTGGGAAGCTTCACGTGGACTAAAGTGGGCGGAGGCCTAATCAAAAGGAACGCATGGAAACAACACCCATTTCGAAGCAACCCAGTACCTAAGAAGAGTGCGAATAACCCTTTGAAAGAAATTTGAATTTCTTATAATAAAAATTTAAAAAATATTTTTTTACTGATCAATAGAATCAAAAAGGACTTTGAGCTCAAAAAAATTGTGGGAGATTTAAAATAAAAAAAGTTGCAGGACAGGAAATGTTGAGGTAAGTGGGAAAAGTGGAAATTTTTACATATTTTCTTTAAATTCTCTGCTTTTAAAAAAAGATAAATGTGTAAGTACAGATCCATATATGCGTATATAAATTGATGCAAAAAACAAAAAGTATTTTCCATATTCAATTTTAAATGTTTAACTACTTTTCTTAATTTTTTTAAGTGTATCTGAAATGTAAATTAAGAAAACTTAATATTTTTTTAAAACACAAACAACATCCGTCATGTGTATTTTCCTGATTTATTTGAAAAAAAGCTTTAAACATCCTTTAGAATAAGTCTATAAACAGAATAAAAGAAAAGTAAAAAAAATTAAAATTGATGTAAATTATATATATTTTTAAATTGAATAATATTTCAATTTTATAAATAAATATTTAAAAATATTAAAACAGAAACATAAATTAATATAATTTAGGTAAAACTTAAAGCTCCACTTTATAATCCACCATATTGTTTTTATCCCCAATTATTTTATAAACATTACTTTCCATTTCCTAAAAAATTAATTCAAGCCACAATTCCCCATTTTGTTTTTTAATTAATTGATTCACCAAACTAAAATTCCAATCCAATTAAACACCTCAAAACCCCAACAAAACAAACTATTATACTTTAAACCCGAAACTCACCCACCCACCATATTGTTTTTTACTCCCAATCACCCTAATTAATTGAATAATTAAATTTATTTATAAACTCCATAAACTTTAAACGCCAGAAAAACAAATCCATGCACTTCCCAACTCCATACATTACACTTGACTGCCCGCCATTTTGTTTTTATCCAACACACTACCCAGATAAAAAAAAACCCTGTCGCATTTGCCATGGAGCTCTCTCTTTTCTTTGCTGTCACCAATCTCCTCTCACTGGTTTCTAGCCATCGATTGGCGTCATCACCATAGCAACGGCCTCGACCAGAGCTCAGCACCCCCTCCTCACAAACAAGAGAGCTAGAGAGAGAGAGAGGGAGGTTGGTGGACCCCCTTTGACATTGCCCATCTCCCCCATTTCATTCCTACGTATATTGTGGCATCAATGGGTGGGATGTGAGTGAGGGGAAAAATTCTCTTCCCCCGCATCCGGCGTTCGCATGCAGGACGCGGCCAGCCCCGGGACGTGGTCCGTCGTCATGGTAACGGAATGAAGTTTGAAGCCGGGAACCAATAAAGGAGAACCGTCAGCTGGTGTAGGACCGCAACTCCGCCAGAGGGACGCTCAAGGGATCCTAGTGATCGTAAAAAACGTGGGGGTTGGTGTCAAACTAGGGGTAAATGAGGACAGGTGAATGGACTTACACCTGTTGCATTATTTAATACCATAGATGACATTTAAAGAGTTTTTATTTACTCATTTTTTCCTATGGTAAACATGTGATGTCATGAAACTGTTAAAATTTTATTTTCTTCTCGAATTCATGACGTAATGCTGTGACCTTGTATGGGAAAACCTGTAGAACTTAATGTTTTTTTTCTTTAAATCCTTTATTTCTGATAACAGGATCAGGCAAAGGATGTGCATTATTGTATAGCATTACGGGAGTACTTAAACCTGGTTTATAAACAATTTATTAGAATTTTTTTTTACTTTAAAGCAGATTTAAATTTAAATAAATTAATAATTATTATATCTTTATTTAGAGTCTTCTTTTTAATTTCTTTCCAGATTTGAAAGTTTTTTTTGTGGGTTTTATAATGTAAACAGACAAAGAGTTAATTAAAATTATCTAACTATATGCATATCACACTAACAAGCTTCGTTTACATAATGTTAACATAAAAGTATAAATCAGTTTTAGGTCTGTTTTCAATGCACTAAAACAATGTTTTAGTTTTTATATCATATTTGATATTTTTATTTGCATTTTTTATTTGTAAAAATATGTTATTAGATTGATAGACTACTAGTAGACGATCCATTGGAGCCATATGAGTATAATTTGAACTTTTGCGTAGGTTTACAAAGGATACTTGATTGGCTTGGATGTCATTTTGTTGACTTTCACACCCAAGGAATTATGGGAGACTGAGTTTCATTAATAATAGAGATTAACCACAAGTAATTGATTTTTTTTTTAATTTCAATGTATTTTGATATAGATGCTGAAATTTGAGTCTCAATTTAATGATTAGCGCCATTTTGATGCATTTTCCATAATTCTAAGTGAATGAAAATACCCTAACAAGATCATTTGAAGCATTTTATGCAGCAATCAGATTTTAAAAAATTCATGCAATATGCAAAATTAAAGTTTGCATGCTTGGCTAGAGTGAGATTCTTTGAGATTTTATGTGCTTGTCTAACCAAAATGGCCGTCAAAAGTCTCATTGAATTGCCTATTCACCTTAGCTCGAGCTTTAACTAGAAGTCTGCTTTCGAACAGCAAACCGCAAAGGTAAAATTTGCTTTCAAATGAGGGTTACATTAATGTAAACTAAATTATCCAGTTGACAATTAAGTCAGCTGACTTTAAAGTTCAACAGAAATGTTGTAAAAAGACGAGAAGCTATGTAGTGTTTGTTTTACAAAGACTCTGATGTGAAGAAAGAAGTAATAAGTTAATAAATAGTATGTAAATATCTTATGTAGTCTCAATTGCCGTATTGTTTGGTATTTGCTAGTTTGTCATTGTAAATTGTATATTTTAAAATAAATAATTTTATTTAGAGAACGAGATTTTTAATGGTTTTCTTGATACAATTGTTGTGACGTAATATCATGTTATAAGTTTATTGAAAATATAAAAATGTTTCAAAATTGTATGCAAATTTATTCTAATTTGAGAAATATACAAAAATATGAGACGTAATTGCAATTTTAAAAGTTAAATAATATCATTTTGAACGTAGATATTGATGGAGCTTGCGCAAAGCAAATCTGCAAAAGATAGCAAAATTTTTAACTTTTTAGCTTCTTTCTAATGATATCCTCATCTTATCTGTTTTGCAAGTAATTGTTCAGTTAGATAGTTAACATTTTATGAGCAAATGTTTACCTTCTTTTGTAATGGAACTCTTAAATAATAATCAAAAATTACTTGAAGACGTTTAAAACATTTAAAACTGCACGTAAAAAAATATTAACAATGTAAATTAGGAATTATAAATTACAAACTATAAATTTTAAAGTCCCTCACAAATACATAACATTGAGCTGTATTACTGCCAGCTAGTGCCAAAAATTAGAGTTGAATTTCCAGTTTTTAACTTTGTTGACTTACACTAGATGTCTCGTATTACTATAGGTAAAATCCAGTAAATAAAATACTAGTTATAGTATATAAAAAATATAAATTATTAGAAAAATGGCATTCCTTAAAAATTTGACACAATATATTGTGCTTATTTTTTATTTTTGAAAATGAAATCGTGACTTCACCAAGCACTTATATTCCCCTGTTGACATTATCGTTTCTTTCTTCCAGGTTGGCTATTTATCCCACACTTATGGACTTTATTTTTTCTTTTTTCCTTTCCAGGTCAATGTTATTGTATTTACATCTCATGTTGTGGTAAACATAAATCGGTTACAGACCGCAATACAGCCATTAATTTCTACTGATTCTTTTTTTCTCTCCATTTTTCATTGATCATCAAAATAATCATTAAAAATGTAAAGCTTATCATTTTTAGAAAGAATAA
>JAQFZN010001612.1:0-14814 GCA_034687075.1 Geophilus carpophagus
ATGATTAATACTTTTCTATTTGAGATTAATTTTTGTTTGATATTCCTATAGTCCATTAAACATTGCATTATCACTGATTTATTGGTTTTTAGATTATCTCTTTAATTAAGTAGAAGGCTTAGAAGTTGAATTTTTATATATTTTCTCTAGTAATAATATAGTAATGGAGAAAATTTTTAGAATCTGATTATTTTATTTTAATCATTTCAGATGGGTTATTGTATAATCCTTCAACATCTTCAAAAATTGTGAAAACAACGTACTGCTTTTTTGCATTAATACTATTACAGATTTTCAATAGTCGTTTGACTGCTGTATTTTCTATTGCTAAACCGATAATTCCTTTTGAATCATTTGAAGAAATGGTTTCTAAACAGAAATATTTTCCAGTTATTATAAAAGGTTTCAAAGAAGAAAGTGCTTTTGAAGTAAGTGACATGATTATAAGTTTGTAAACTATTGAAATAAATTTGCCTTTATCCTACAGAACACTGACATTTAGAATTTGGTGGTGATTATACATTTAATTATGTTACAGTTTGCGTGTAAATAAAAATAATAAAGGTATTATTAATGTGAAATATGAGCCTCTTAAATTTTCAGTTCAATGGTTTTGTTGTTTTCCCTGCAAATTTTTTTAGTTAGTGTTATCAATAACAATGCCATCTATAGGTATATCAAAATAATTAATTATTACTAAGCAGGCGAGTCTTGAGTCTTGTTTTCATTTCTATTTTTAGAGTTCTGGCCATTTAGGGCTAGTTTGCATAGGTACGATTACCATACTAATGAAGCTAAAGTTCTGCTACTGAATAATTATTTTGCTTTGAGAATGGAATTTTTTAAAATATATTTAGAAAACATGTTTGACCTAATGTAGTTTTAAGTTCAAGGCCCCAGAGGCTACCATGACTTATTAGTTTTGCTTTTGTCTGACATGCCATAAGAATACAATGGCAAAATTTGATATTGGGGCAGTGCAATCTAATGTAGTAAAATTAATTAATGACACTCACAAATATGGTTTGTTAACCTTCAGAAGACTGAACGTTTAAATTAACTGTAATACAAATTTAAATACTTCCAGTAGCAGTGCTTTAACATTACTAGCATGGTAACCATGCTTATGGACTGTGACGGATTATCCAACAGGTGCATGAGGTGCGTGCCTCGGGTGTCATAAACGAAGGAGGCCTCAAAATTCAGTTCTGAAAATAAAATTTAATAATTATTATATCCGACCTAAAAAAAATGAATAAACGGTTTTCCGCCACTGCTTTTGAAACTAACACTGGGTAACCAGAACTGTAAAATTAAAAAGGAAAACAAAGCTCAGACTATTTGTCTGCTCAGTAATAATTATTCACAACGCTCTAACTAAACGAAAATTTGCAAGGAAAACAACAAAATCATTAAGCTGGAAATTTAAAAGGCAAATATTTTTCATTACTAATAACTTTTTTATTTGTAGGAGAATTTTTACCAAATTTATTTAGAATATATAAAACCACATTCTAAACAGCTACTGAAATTTTCAGATTTTTTAAATTACTTTTAAAAAACTTTGTATTCACAATATTTAGACTAATTATAGTCAAAATTTGAAAACTTTCTCTTGACAAATAAAAAAGTTATGATTTATTTTATATACATACACAGAAATAATGCAAAATTAGTATCTAGACAGTTTGAAATAAATAACAAAAAACTTGAATAATATTTTGTTGGTCCTCCTTTGGCCATTATTACTGCTCCTAATCTTTGAGGCATTGAATCAACTACATTTTTCGTGATGTTATCAGGCAATTTTGCCTATGCATCATTAATTGCATCTCTTAGGCCTGACTAGGAAAAAAATGAATTTTTTGTATTCTCATTTCTATCTGATCCCACAGAAGCTCAATGGGATTGATATCTGGGTATTGTAATGGCCAATCTAAGTCTTTGTGACATTTTTCATAAAAATATTTTTGCAGTAATTTGGAAGTACATATGCTTTGACTCATTGTCCTGTTGGAAAATACATGAACAGCCCAAGCAGCATCAATTTTTTTCAAGAATTGTTCCCCCAAATCATAGCATTTCCATCTGGGGCAAACAAGTTAAATTTACTTTTATTACTAAATAAAACATTATTCCAGAAAGTGTTTGGCTCAGAAAATATTTTTCCTAGCAAAGGTTAATCTAGTTTTTCTATTCTTTTTGTTTTATTCCTGGCTATTTTGGCATACAATTCATTTCAAAGTTCTCATTCATTTTTCTGCAAATTTTAGGGTCACTTTTGATTCTGTTTTTCTTCACACCATGAATTATTTCTTTCTTTATTCTGTCTGTTAGTTTTGTATTTGTCCATGGGCAAAAGTCTGCACCACTGGGATGAGGTAATAATTAATAAAAGATTAGATTGTTTTATAAATATTTTTGTATTTAACTACATTCTGTTAAAAAGCTCACCAAATTTATTTGGAGTTATCCAGACATTTCTGCTGAATTCTGCAAAGAACTTTTACATGTGAAAAGCATCATGATAAATATGCAAAATATATTCTGCAGTTTTATTTGCATTTTAACAGTTGTTTTTGCATTATTTTTGTGTATGTATTTGAAAAAATTTCATAACTTTTTTACACTAGATTGAGTTAAAATTTTACTTTAATAAACCATGCTCAAGAGTGTCATTAGTTAATTTTACTATATTAGATTGCACTGTCCTAATACCAATCTTGCCATTGTATATGAATATGCTTGCATTATAAATTTTTAGATTATATTGCTAATCAAATAGATAAAGCAAACTTTTTATGTTTCCAGACAGCAACACTTAAATCTTGGAAGTTGGGCTGGAAGTTAATTATGAAAAACAAACCACATTCAATTGCAAAAAGTTTTCAAGATGCTGTTAATGTGGCTTATATAAAACACGCTGGTTTTCTAACACCAGTCATGAATGTTGCTGAAATTATACGAAACAATTGTAGTTTTTCTTTTGCAACATATGATTTTGGAAGTGAAACTGGATCTTTTGCTTATTCAAGAAATTTCTTACATTATCGATATTTCAATGATAAGTAAGTTAAACACAAAAATAAACTGTTAGAAAAAGAGCACATTAAAACCAAAATTGTTTTAAAATATTGAATTGATTATTGCCTAATACAAAACCAGCAAGTCATTGCATCCAGTGCTTGAATTGTAAAATTATATCAGCTGCACCATCTTTCTCTTTCTAGCACATCACTCATAATAATATTTTTTTGAAATAACTAGTAAACCGTTCTAGTCCATTTCCAGCACTGATAGCATTTACATAAAAACTTAAACCAAAAAAGCTTTTTGCTTATTTTAAGACATTTTGTAATTTTTTTAAAATTAATTTTGGCTTAATTCACATATGTTGACTTCTATTACTCCAAGATTTAAGGCTTTTTCGATTTTCTCCCTAAGATCATCATCAGCACTTTTTGTGATGGCATTACACTTGCGTTACAAATGAAGAATTTGATATAGATAAAAAATGGATAAAAATAAATGTGATAAGTTTCTCCATCCAAACTAACTTGGGGTTTAGATCGGGTGAGGCTGAACCAACACGATTTAGTTAGGTAGCTTTTAATGTGTCAAGGGGATATCTTTCTGCACTTGGATGTTGCCCAACTTCCAGCCATCTATCCATGATTGTTACCATAGGTAACAGTCATAATAGCTGGGTTCTTCTCTTCCATTATCTCACATCTGTTTCCATAGCTTCTTTTTTCTGGACTGCTACTGTGCAGTCACGCTCTCCTCTGTCAGGTCTCTCTTGACTTTCTCTCAGAACTCTGACTTCTAACTGACTGACTGCCTTTTTCTGACTGTGTCCTCTCTCCATCTCTGGATGAGGGGGAGGGTACAGAAGGGATGTCCTTGACCATGACAAATGGGACATATAAAATAATGATTGGACACATCAGGCCTGGAAGACTGCATGATTAAGAAAAGAACAATATCTAGCATACAGATGTTCTGTAGAGTTTAGCTAGTTAATTTTATTTGGATTTGTGTACAATAGTCCATTATATGTGGCTCTATTTTAAGCATATACTCTGCATACATACAGACAGTTGATTCTGCTTTAACTTTAAAATATTTACTACTGAAATATTTACTACTTAGCTTTAAAGAACTAAAGTTGATCATCTTATATAACTATGTATACAACTATGTAAATTGAACTACAGATATGCAGCATCATGTGATAATTCAAAACATTATCAAACTTATGTTGCAAACTCATGCAAGCTGTTGGCATAAGTGTTTAAACAAATATTTGCAGTCAGCTTTCCTTTTTCATCATGCTTTTAAATTTTCACAATTAATAATGCTATAAAGTTTAAGTTTTAATAAATACATGATTCTTGTTATAAAGATTTCTGTCATTTTTAAAAATGAAATAATTCACACTTTTAAAAATTCTATTTTCTAGAGTTCTTCAATTAACTGAATTGGGTATTTTTTCAATTTTGGATGACAGATACTTAAGTAAGTGGAAACCGTGCTTGGCTACTAATTCATTTCATCCAGTTTCAATTGGAAAAATAATAGGACCAATAGCTGTATTTAGTACGGGAATTATATTTTCAGTGTTATTTTATTTTATTGAATTTTCTGTGTATAAAATTCGACATTTAAAAAAAAAATAATTGCTAGACATCATACATTCACTCATTTAACTTTTTTCAATAATATAAGAATAAGTCGGAAAACTTATAGTTTTGTTCATTAATAGAATACACAAATTTTCTGTAAGTTTAAGTGCAGGGTGAGTTTTGCTCATTTGATAGAGCATTCTTGTGATGAAATAATATTTTTCAATAATGCTGTTTTTTAAAAATTGTTTCCTGCTGATTCACTGGTTCTGAAGACCCTGAGATGCCAATGTTTGGTACAGATAAAAACAAATTTTTCAGGCACACTTCAACTTAAAGACCATGTCAAGTGCATTTCACACAATGTAGACAAATTTCACACAATATAATGTTTAAAATAAAAATAAAAATATAAGATTGTCAATATTTTGTTTGGATTTGAGAAATCATTGTTTTAATTTGTCTGTGTTATACACAAATTATATGCCAGTATGACTCATTCCTTATCTATTGTAAATTGCATATAAAGCACAGTATGCTTTTAATAAACAGACAAGATGATTATCTGCAATCTGACTGAATTCTTTGACAATTTGCTTTAATCCTTTAAAAACGAAGAGGTTGTAGACTCAGAACACCATTCCACTGCATATTAGCAAGAAAGAAGAATTTGATAATTAGAAATTCAAAACAACTTTACTGAAATCATGGAAAAGCCATGCTCAAACTGGATCTGTGAATTTATGATCAACAAACAAATTTTGTAAATAATGGTGACCCTACCAACTCTTAATTATCTGAAAACTGAGAACTTGCCCACATAGCACATTAACACCTTATGGTCATCCTGTAACACCATATGGATATCCATATGACTGCAATTACTATCACCAATCAAGGTGCAATTTGCTTGGCCAAAAACCAAGTTATATCAGACAAAAGCAAGCACATTGACATCAGACACAATTTTGTGTGAGATAAAGTTGGAAATGGAACCTTTAACTTTCTGCACATTGCATTAGAAGATACCACAGTGGTTGTAATGACAAAAATCCTAGGCAAATTAAAGATGGAGAAATTTTGCAAGAAAATCTTAGAACTAATTCCAGGATTATGATGATGTCATAAAAAATAGTTCTAGGATTTTGTTGCTAAGCAACAGTTGTTTACAATATTCCTGCACAAGCCTAGTTACTCCCAAAAGTGTACTACCAGTGTAGAAAGAGTCCTAATTTGATGTTTGATCTATTTCTTTCTACCTGTTCATGGCATAAAAATATTGGAGTAGCTTATTTACCAGTTTGAGGTAAATGAATTACTCAAAAATATTTGCCATGAATGAAGGGTTTTATTCGTGCACTCTCCTTGAAAGTTATTCTAAAATAAATTTTGTCTCTTTTGAGAAAATAATCTAACATAAAATTTCATATAATTTTTTTTGTGCTGCAAAATGTATCAGGTCACTATTCCTAACAATTCCTTTTCAATTTCCCATCGTTTCTAACATACTAAATTCAACACAAACAGTTTTCAAATCATCCTGGTTGGGGCCTCCATTTTGTGACAATAACCTAAGATTTGTGTGTTGAATTGTGGAAAAAGATAAAATAAAATAAACTAATAATCTAAAGCTACAAACTACAGTTTATTCTAACACTAGAAATTAGATAATAATAAACTAAATAGCAGAGAAGTGGTCTAAAACCAGGATAAATCAGAAAAAATATTCAAGGTCTGTTTAGGATTCTTTGAGCAGAATTTGTTACCTATCATTGTCACAAATAAATCACTAATACATATAAAACAATACAACTTAAACATGAAATAAACAGAAGATAAGATAATATTAAGAATTAAAAAGGAAATAGAAAATGTGCAAGATAAACAAAACACAGTGACGATAAAATGATACAACAGATGCATTGTTTGTAATTATAATAAAAACACTTAACAAAAATTGCAATAGTTTGTACAGTCATGTTCAAAAAAACTGGATGTCCACTTCATGCTGATAATTGAAATTATGAGTTATTTCATATTTTGCCACTAGGTAAACATTGACAGATAATAATTATGCTTGTTCTCAGAAAACAAACTGAAAATAAACAAATAGAACAATAAAATTTATCGTATTATTAGCTAACACGCCTGGATGCGCTAACGCTATGTAGCGTAAGCTACCTACTCCAGGTTTTTCTCACATAAATTATACAACTTGCAAAGGATCGGTTTTAAACATCAACACAAGATTTAATCAATGTCAAATCATACATAAAAAAATACATCAATGGATATGAATTAAATAAATGATAAATACACTTATATTGTTTTAATTGAATTATTAAAACAATATCACAACAAACATAAATAATAAGAAAGGAAAATATCAGCAAAGACACATTTGTCCTGGAGGAATTTCCTCATGTGGACAAATTACTATGATAAACACTAAGTGTGTGATGACTTAACTCTCGCTCTAGAATCTTTCTAGAGAAAGGGAAAACTCAGATTCTAAAAACAAAGTTGTTCAAGGTCTGAATCCGGAGTCGCCACTAACTTTTAATCACATCGTTCTCAGCGAAGAAAACTCGGCTCAGTGGTCACATGATATCTCGGGCTGGCGACTGGTCAAAATCTGTGCATACTAATGAGACAAGGGGGAATCCCAGCACCATCTATCTTTAACTAGTGGCGTTACTAAGAATGGGATTTTGGTAACATTACAAATTATTTTCTAACCATAGCATGAATGCTGACACAATTAAAAGCTTAAAAGCAAATTCTCGTGGATTTGAAGAAGTGAAAGATGTTGCAAATAATTTTGGTCAATAGGGAATCAAGAAATTCAATGATGATTTGATTGTATCAACCATCAACTCTAAGCACAGCAAAATATATAAAGAATGCTCATTATGTTGCTTTTTACTTCTAGAAAAGTACAACTTGTTTTCAAATGCATACACAGTATTATTTACTTGTTATAAGTATTTGTTAACTTTGCCAGTGACACGTGTATCATGTGAAAAAAGATTCTAAACATAAGTTTATTAAAAATAGACTTTGTTTTATGATGTCAGCATAACATCTTGAAGCTTTAATGCTAATGAATGTGGAACTTGATATTTGCAATGGCATTGATGATTTTTATAAAATGGTTTTTGTGTAATTCACATCTGTTAACTCCTATTACTTCAAGGTTTAAGGCCTATATACTGTATAAAGACATAGCAGATAGTTAAAACCACAGTTCTGATGATGATCTCAATTTTGTGTTACTATAAAATTTCAACTAAATCAACAAACCTAAATATTTTAATTTCACTTGGTCGTTTGTAATTATCTGCAATTATTTTTTTTTAAAATTATACATCACAAACTGGCGGTTTGTTTCGATTTATTTTGGTATATTTCGTGGAGTTTGAAATATTCGTAATTGACTATGCTTTAGTCAACTTATTTTTGATTTATTTCAGTTTATTTCGTTTTGTTTAGTAAATACAAAAAAAATCTGAAATTTCTGTTAATTATTTTATTCAATATCTCAATGCCACTTCTTCGAAGCAACGTCAATAAAGGGGTTACTTCATCTAAAATATGTGTCGATGAAGTGATCCCTTTGAAGAAGTGACATCGAAGAAGTGGTGTCAAAGAAGTAATTTTTGAAGAAGTGAAACGACTCCTTTTCATTTACATCATAATTTTATTTATTATATTCTTTAATTAATTAATTAAATATTTTGTAATTAAATAATTATATTTACATATTTTAAACAATTTTATGTAAAATTTGCATTTAATTGTATGACTGCCTTCCACACTGCCTGGCATGGTTGGTCATGTCAGACAGCATGAGTGGCAGACACAAATAAATTGAACTCTAATTTTAGTTTTGCATCAGGGTTTATTCTAGGATCTAGGTGCTAATCCTGTATTTGTATCATTGACCAGGTCAGTGCCATCCAGAGTCCTCAATCTATGGTTGTGTAATATTACTGACACAGCTATGAGAATGTATGAGGTTTTCATGACTTACAGCAATGGAGTCACTGTTTAACTCATGTGCCACTAAATGCCTCACTGGGATACTCCAGATGAATTAGCATTGTTGGCTTAGAAGTCACTAAGGAGAGACTCATGCTTCCCAACAGACACTCATGTCTCGATTCTACTTTGAGCACAGCTCTTGTCCAGAACTAGGAAGGGACTGACTTAGCCTCTACTTGAGTCGGTCACCTCACAACTTGGATGGGCTGGTGTATCAAACCTATGTCACCTGACCAGCCACAGGCATGTATCCAAAAAGCAGTCACAATTGGTTCTTTACAAAATTAAATAACCCCTTTTCATGAATAAATCGTATGTATTTAAAAAGTAAAAATTAAAAATTATTTTTTGATTAGAACAGTTAATCATCATCAAATTATAACTATTTCTGATTGCAAATATGTAAAATTAAGCAAGTTTGTGTGATTATATGAAAAAACGATACAAGGTGTTTGTGAATTGATCATTTTAATAATAATATTTTTGTAATCAAATTGTTTTATTTCCAGTTAATAAAAATCTAAACTACTTACAGATAGCCAAATTTGAATTAAAATTTGAATTAATTGCCGTAATGATTCACGGTTGGATTGAATTGGCTTAAAGTGATCAAGTAACATTTAAGTTGTTCAGCCATCTTGCTTATAAGCATATATATGGAAAAAACATAACTGATTAAAAAATATAAAATACAATGACTGTTAACTGTGCTAAAATAAATATTGCCAAGCATATCTAATTAACGTTAACAGAGATATTCCTAATATAAGATTCAAACTGTTACCAATATCACAGAAAAGAACAGTAATTGGGTAAGCATTATTTTCAATTATATTTTCTACCACATTACTAAGGAAAAAAAACGATATAATGTTTGGTTCATTCTGATTTTGCTGGGCTGATTTGCCATATGGAGTGTATATATTCTGCACACATGGTTGAATACATTGACAAAATCTGTTTAAATTACTTCTGAGTACTATATACTTATTGTAACCTTCTTTGATGACTTTAGTATAATTGCAAATTGCTAATCCATCAACATTGTTTATGAATGGAAATCTAAATAAATAAATAATGCAATTATTTAAAATACAACAATGTATTTTGATGTATTTGACACCAGAATTACTGGTATGCATTGACATGCATTCTATAAACAGGTTAATTTTTACATTTATTAAATATTGACTCACTTGCATATGTTGATTTGTTGAATTTTCAACATTAAGCAGTTGCTACGACATTTGTTAAAATCATCTTTTGACACACATGGATTGCTTGATGAGTTTCTTCTTTGTAACTAGAGAAAAAAAATAATTTAACAGTTTTTTGTAACCAGTATTGAAATTAGATTAAACTTACTATTGTATGCCTAAAGTCATTGAAAGTACTAAATGAAATTGGCATTGTTATAATTGTCAGTGGATTAGAGTTATCTATCTCAGAAAAACTCACATCACCAACAAAATACTGAAAGAAATATAAATATAAATATATTTTTATTATTTGTTGATCCAGATTATTATAGGTGGTTGAATACTTTTGTATTCAATATTGTATTACAAAAATTTTTGTATTATACCTGGATAGTATTTTCTTGACATACTGAAATAGGCAGTTTGTTTCCCAAAGTTAGAAACACATTTACAAATACTGTAGCTATTCCATTATGTTCAACTTCAGCTGTAATGTAAACAATTAACATTTTAAACATTTTAAATGTAATATATTTTTACAGATTTTTACAAAATTGATCTTGGATTACTAACAGAATTGATAATGATCACAATTTCCTAAGTATGTTGGTATTACAGATTCATTTGGTTTTAACAGAAATTGCTCTACATACTGAAATTAAATATAATTCATTAATACAATATGACAATTTGTAATTTTGCATTCCTTCTGGTTTGGTTTTTATGTCATACTTCAAAATTTCTTGCTTGATAATTGACATTATCCATCTTTGATACACCCCACAGATATTCTAAAGTATATTTAGGTTTCAGTTTCCATAAATCGACCAGTTTAACATGACAAAAATCGGTTGGTTGACTGTCATTTGGAGCAGCTTGTTTCTTTGCATATTGTTTCTTGAATGATGAAATTCTTGCATTTTCACCACAAGTTGTTATAGAAGGAAAAGTGATTCTTGCATGGTATTCCATATCTACTGATATTCGTATGGGATTTGTGAGATAAATTCTAATTCGATCTTGAATCATAAGTACAGCCAAAACCATACAAATTAACAAAATGATTATTTTAATATACTTTTTATCAAATTTTGATTTATTTTGTTTTTTTGTATTTATATTTAGACAATCCTGGTAATGCTTCAGAACATTTAAATGAAGTTTACTACATTTTTTCTTGTAAAATTTTCTTCTTAGAAGTGAAACGATTGCATAGATCATATCAAGAGCAGACAGTAATGATAATCCCATGGTTAATCCTAAACTGCCACCAAAATCAGTTAACAAACTGATTTCATCGTAAATTAAATGTTCTTTTAAAGATATTTCTGTATTACTAGTTACAAGTTCAAAAATATTGTATGTTTGGTGTGATAAATTTTGTCCGATTATTTCAAATGAATAATACGAATGGGTGCATGGACGAATGCAACTACATCTGTGGATCTTTGGTATCGTTGTTTCTATCATGGTTGTCATGAAATTGATCTTTGCATTTAATTTATCACTTGAGTTGCATGGTGGATGGATGATTGATGTGTGAGAAAATGGAAATCTATATTGTGTTGAGAAATTCATTATTTTTTAGTACATTTTGAAGAAAAATACTAAGTTACCTGCATGTTGTTAAATTAGCAATTCTTTCATTAACACATTTTCGATAACATTTGTCAAATTTTGAGTTTTCTACACACAATTTTTTGGGTGTGTTCAAAAAATAATACTACAATGCAGTCATTAAGTAAAAATACTCTTTCATTATGACACTAGTGATTATAAATACTTGCTTTTCTTTGGTTAACAGTAAATTTACGGCCTATGCCATCTTGCAATGGTACACAGAAGTAATAATCATTATTATTTCTAATGCAAATCTACAATTGAAAGTTTTGGTTTTATTTAAGCAAATAATTTTATTGAATAAACTAAAGACTTTTTACTAACTTATATAAAAAAGGTGATTAAAAATAATGTTAAGAAAAACCTAGTTCTTTTCTAGTGATTTTATTTAAAATTATTAGTTTAAAAACTTACAAGTGCAATTATGTCGTTGCTTAATCTCCCTCTTCGAAGTATAAGTTCTATTTGATTTGTTTTTTCTAATTTATTCAATTAGAAATAGCAAAGGAAAATTAAAATCATTCATAACCTTTACACAAAATTAATTCTAAGTCTTACCACTAGGTTCAAATATTGTGCACTGTCCAATACCTGATGTTTGTAAACGTATTTTTATATTCTAAATAAAAAATGAATAACTTTAGTAAACCACTTTTACAAAACTGCTGTATACACATCTTAAATTCTTACATTGATTCCATTAATTTTTTCCAAAACACTTGACTTGTTTCCAAACTTCCATATTTTATTGTAATCAACATTATCAACATCAAACACTTTAAGGTAAGGTACAAGGCTGTATAATTTATTTTTCTGCAATTCTTTTCTTATAGTTTCAATGATATAACTATTTTCAAATAAGCAAATCTGCACACTTGGCATATCAATTTTGGTAACATAATCAAATTGTATGTCAACTGCTGTAGGATAAGAGAAATAATATTCAATTCTATCCACAGTTTGATAGGAACAAATGGACAAACAGATCAATACAATGATAGCCCATATAATACGATGTCTTAAAGAAATGTTATTATTGATTAAATCATGATATTCAGAAGGAAATGCAATGTTTTGCTTTTCAAATGATAAGACTTGTTTTTTAATAATACGTCGAGTTCTAACTTTACTTAAGATTGTTTTTAGAGTTTTTTCCATAATTACAATGCTGAAAAACTAAGAAAAATTGTGGTTTTTATGTTAAAAATTAAAATTTATTTTAAAATAATCTTTAAATTTTTTCAGATAATCTAATTTAATGTGTTGTAAACCTTTCTTTGTTATTCTGATAAATCACATACAGTATAATTGTCATCTTGTTATTATTTCCTAAAGAGAATTTAGTTGACTAGTCTGAATGATTGGAAAATTGATAAAACTGTGAGTTATGTATGTCATCAGTTAAAAATGTTGATAGAAATGCTATTTTCGATTGAATTTTGTTGAATTTCTAATGAATTACTTCAACATAAACAATTCTGTGAAATGTTTTTGTTCATTAAATGAAAATAAAAACGTATTTCATCTACATAAACTGATTCCTGTTCCATTATTAAAATGTGAAGTTTTAATTTTTTAATTCAACAGAATGGTTGTTTTTTTATTATAACTTTCCAGTTGAAGTCAAGCTGTTAAATTAATTACATATGTGGTGTCAGGCCAAACACCTGCCAGGTAAATTATTTCACAATTATGTGAATTTAATAAAACTTTGGATTATCAATCTAAAGAACAATAGACAACCTTTTTGCTAAAAATTAGTTAACTACTATTCCTAGACTAATTTAGTATGTAGATTTCAAATATATGATTCAAAAATTTGCAGCTGTCATAGTTTTTGAATTATTGGCAATCAAACTCCCAAAATTGGCATGTTTTACTGCAATGTTCATTTTCAGCTTATGCTTTATTCTGCCACTATGATCGCTGTGCGTAACATCATATTAATCTGTGAGCAAACACAGGCAATTGTCAACACAGTAACTATAGATTCTTGGGATAGAATATCTGCTATTTTTTTATAAACTTATTTTGTATAATGAATGAAATAGAGGTTATAATAAAAAATTTTACACATATTTACTAGTTATAGTTTTTTTTTATTTCTGTGTTTTTATATTTAATTGAGTTGTTGCTTTAGAAAATCAAAGCAATAATTTTTTTTGAAAGATAAAATTAAACTGCAAATTGAATTTATTCTCAGGACAGCAGAAAAGAAAAAGAATGAAAATAGTGTTACATTTATCGTTAATTGCAATCAATTTAATCGGTACCGAATTCACGTACAGTAGAATTTCGATTAACCGTCACTGTCGGGACCAGGGCTGTGATGGATAACTGAATTAGTCAAATAATAGAATAAACTGATATTATTGGCTGTTGTTCTTCCCACACTGTAAATCTGAGCAGTACCATAGTTATCCATGGCAGTACTAGTCAGTGGCGGATTTAACAGCAGGTGCACCGGGCGCGCGCCCTGGGCCCCGACTTCTGAGGGGCCCCATAAAATCACAACTTTGAATTTTTTTTATTTTTATTATTCTAAAGGGCCCAACATTTTCTTTTGCGCCCAGGGCCTCAAGCGAGCTAAATTCACCACTGGTACTAGTGGCAGTTTCATCTCACTTTAAATGTTTGATAATTTCTAGTTTCTGTACTTTTTGGCATTTTGTATTTTTTTAGGCTTACATATAAGTGCCTCTAATGATTAGTTGACCAATCACTACTTCCGCCATCACAAGTATGATGACGGATAACAGAAACTGACTGTTAATTGAAGTTCTACTGTAAAAACAAATTATCATTTTGTATTTGTTTTATGATAAATTGTTTTTATAAATTAATTTTATTTTAAGCAAAAACCAACATTTTTTTTCTTATGAATTCAATAACCATTACCGATTTATCTCCAAAAAGAATGGTTTGTTTGTTAAATTAATTTTTATTTTTATTTCAAAATTATAAGAGCACATAATCAACAATAATTTTGCAGGAAATGACAGTAGAATCTGAACTTGTCATTACTTGGAAAGATAATAAACTAAGCAAAGAAGTACTTAAAAGTACAGTGTTACTGGTACAATGTCACCAGTAATATAATTTCCTAAACATATATCAAAAAATTATGGCATCTACAATTACCATTTGGAAACTGTAAAGGATGTGATAATATGATGTTTTTGCCAGAATATGGTAAACAAAAAGTTATTTAAAATATGTTAACTTTTATTTGACAGATTTATTATAGACGTAATATTACATATGTTTGTCAATTTGATATAAGTAAATGCCATTTGATAATTAACTTTGCAGTATCTTTTTCTTCT
>JAQFZN010001613.1:0-14810 GCA_034687075.1 Geophilus carpophagus
AAATTGGTGAAAATTTAGGAAAAATTAATGAAAATTAGTGAAAATCTTGTAAAAATGGATCGAAATTTGTAAAACCTTGTCATTAAAACGAGTAACAATTTTATGTCTCCACTTAAGAGTGAAATCTTACCCAGTTTCACTTACTCTCGATTTCATGTCGGAAAAATGATCTTCCAATTCGGAAAATTTATATGTAGCGGTTGTTATGAACTCTTTCATCACAGGTACAAATCGATCGCCACTAACAAAAGACTGTTTACGATGATATTCCAATTCCTAAAACAATTTCAACCCAATTTTAAACAACTTTATTAAAAATTATAACAAAATTTACTTTTTCCACTTCTTGAAGACCAGTTTTTAACACATTTATATCTTTTTCCATGTCAGCAAGACTAAAAAAATCAAAATAGTTCAATCGAAATGCAATTTACAACATAGAAAATAATAAAAATATTTACTTGACTTTAGCAGCTTGTCGGACATGAGTTAAATCTTCTTCTAATTTAAGTGTATCTTTAAACTAGAAAAACAAATTATTAAAAAATAATAAAATAAATATACAGTTTTTCAAAAATATATTTTTATTTACTTTTTTTTCTAGTGTATCGATCAGATAATGGAGTAGCGTGATATTGCGATTGATACTCGATTTAGTATCGGCTAAACGATTCAAACTAGCCAACTTGAACCCTGATGCATTTCCGCGTTGTCCTCGATTCATGTAATTTCCAAAAGCGAGAACAACTTCGAGCAGTTTTTTGAGTCGTTTACTCCTATGTACTTGTTTGGACGCTTCCAAAACAGCTAAAAAAAATCAAAAACAAAATATAAATATAAATATAAATAAAAAATCAAACTTTGACTATTTTTTTTTATAAAAAAAGTCCATTTACCATCGACTTTCGGGCGACAATCTTGTATTCGTTCAGTGAAAATCTTCTTAAAATATAAACTCCTTAACTTTTGTTCGTAGTGGTTTATTCTTTAAATAGAAAAACAAAATTAAAAATAAAAATATTTCATTTTTTTAATAATAAAAAAACTGGAATATTTTTTTATTTAGAAAAAGAAATGAAATAAAACAAATAAATCTGACAAAGAATAAAAACTTTAACACTTGCCACTTATTTGTGAGACATTTAAACTGTTATTTGAGTAATAAAACTACCCATGGGTATTAGACTTTGTGTAGTTTCTATAGGTATCTAACGAAACCGCAAACACAGATTCCCCCCTTGTTAAACCCCTCTATTTATGGCTACTAAAAGGCCAGATGTTCTCTTGGCCTTGTGCCATTGTGACCAGGCCACATGGCTCTCTACACATGACCATAAAAAAAGTAATGAATAAAAGATAAAAAATAAAAAATGGCAAGTAGCAAGTGATAATCGGGAATGGATTTTTCGTGACTAAAAAGCCGACAATTCCTTTTCTTAGTGATAATTTATAAATATTTCACCTGCTAATTTCGTATAAAAACCGGTCAGCTCTTGCCATTTGATCGATCTCACAACTATGATCATCTAAGAGAGCTTTCTCTTCCTGACTAGGAATAAATTTGAGCAACTAAAAGAAATAAAAAAATAAAATTTAAATATATGTATAATAATTACGTTTATTAAATATTCAAATCACCTGTTCCACCATATCTTTAGGCAATTGGTTCTTACTATCCATGTCTAAAATTGCCTTGCATATTTCTTCGTTGCTCATTTTCAATTTGGATAAAAGAATAGTACAATTTTGAGCTCGGCGCCCATCTATCACCGAAAATTCTTTGGTTTTATTTTTTCCTAGAGTTCGCAGATCCTCCACTGATCCATCCTAATTAAATTAAAAATAAATTAAATTTTAAATTAATTTTAAAAATTATTATTTAACAAAAAATAACCAGTTGACGTTGATAAGCTGAAAAAGTGCGATCAAAATCGTCCAAATCCATCACTTTATAAAGCTTAGCGTCATCCATATCATTCCACACGGTTCCATCTAATTTACAATCCGGTATTTTAGACCAATTGAAAGATTTCAACGGATTTGATGGTTTCGGCACATTTTTCTTTTGTACTGACATCCTAGGCACCGATTGTGACTGTTCGGAAAATGGCATCGGTGGAGGACCTACATTAAAATCAATTAATTCATCAATTAATGTATTTATTTACTAATTAATTTTTAATTTTAATACCAGGTGCAGGTGGAGGCGGTGGGCCAGGCGGCGGTGGTAGTATCGAATTGACACTTTGATTACAAGAACTTTTATTAGTCAGATGAGACTTTCGTCCGCCATCATCAGAATTAGTTTGAGAAGTTGAGTTCATAGTTATAAGACCCGCAGCTTTGGCATCATCGGGTAAAGATCCCGCTTGAACTAACTGCTCTAAACGAACCCTTTCGATTTTTTCTCCACTTAATTGCTGATTTAGTTCATTCATTTTGTATTCGAGTTCTGCGATTTTCTGTTGCGCCTCTAAATGACCCACAGTTTCTTTTTCAAGTTTCGCCTTCACTTTGTTTAATGATGATTGCATATCTTCCTAAAATTTTACAAAATTAATCAATTTCAAATATTAAAATAACAAAATTAATCAATTTTCTACTTTTTCTTGTGTTTTGATTTCGCATTCTTGTTCTTTTTTAGCTAATTTACTTGACAAATCTGAATTCTCCCTTTCTAATGTCGTCGCTTTTTCTCTCGCTGCTGTTAATTCCTCTTCTTTGGCTAATCTGTCATTTCAAAAACAATTAGAACTTTTCAAAATTTTAAATTTTAAAAAAACTATAAATTTTCCTTACAAATGAACTATTTCTTTAACATTTATATTAATAGTCGCCGTATCAAAATTCTCTCCATTTTCTGTTTGTAGTATAACTTGCTGTACTATCCTGTCGCATAGCAACCAATGTTGAGGACAACCGCCATTTCCATTTACTATTAAAACAAAGCAGCATTTTTATTTCTTTTAATTTTTTTAAATTTTCTTGAAAAAAAATTCTTAAAATACCAAAAATTCTTAAAATACTATTCAACTTACGCGGAAGAAGAAGGAAATGTTGTAAAAGTGAGATAAAATGTGGATACGCGGCTGTATGACTCACTTTCTTCTTTAAAGATTCAAAAATTGATGTGGCGCTTTTACTGTCCACATGAACCTAAAACCAATAATTACAATATAACATAAACGCAAATTATAATAATAAAAAATGATTTAAGAGTAATGAGCGTCACATTAACCAATCATTACTATCAAATCGAAACAGATTTACTGTATAATTTCACATAAATACCTGATTAAATCGTCTGGCGATTTCTTTTTCATCCTCATTGCGAACCATTTCAAAAAAATCCAAATGCCTATCCAAAGTTGAGTTCTCGTGACTGCGTAGTTTATCAATAACAGGTTGAATACCCAACATGAGAAACTCGTATCTTAAATGTACACGAAATTCCAAATGATCCTGTTTAACGAGTACAATCATTAATGGTTCCTTCCTCCTCCCTTTTTTAATGATATCGAACATACCTGTCCTGGACCGTAATTGAGAACTGCGTTAATAAAAGACATAACTGCAGTTTTCAGGCTCACTTCGTCTCTATAAATTCCTGTGCTCTTATCCAAGTCATTGATGATAGTCTAAATCAAGAAAAACGTGTACAGATGATTATCGTTTTCTTTTCACAAAATGGCGCGGCCTCAAATTTCAGTTTTTATTTTTTGTATTTTTGTATTTTGATTCCCTTTGTGTTAAAAAGAGGGATGGTGAATAAGAGATATGCTAACAAAGAAAGACTATTATTCTCTTTGTTTTCTCTGTTTCACTGCACCTATTTTTAACGTTTTTACACTTATAGGATTTGAATTTTGACTGTTAAATTTCAAATTTCGAATATTTGACTGAACAAGAGAGTAAATTAAAAATTTTGAAAAATGTACACTGAAATTTATTGCTGCATTTAGAATATTTATGATCGTTCATTTAGACTAATAATTACTTGAAACCGGGTTCTTTCGCAAGCAAACTTCTGATAATGAAGCATGGCATTGAGAACTTTTCGATGGCCGCCAGGAACAAGACAAACGGCTCCGAGAATTTCCAAAACAGCGATTTTCGTTTTAATATTCTCCGAATTAAGAGACTGAGCAATGATGTTGATACTGTTTGGATGAGCCAAAACATGAGCACGGCCATTCTAAAAAGAAAAAAAATATAAGAAGAAAATTAAAATTAAAAAAATTACTCCCTCTCTTGATAACGACATAAACAATTATTTCTTACCGAATTGTTCATGAGCGCTTTAACACATCCAATAATGGAGGTGTGAATGCTGCTTTGCGCAGTTTCATAATCCATATTTCCCAAGAAATTCAACACACAAGAAAGTCCATCTAAGTCTATAAACCTCATAACAAAACTATAAATAGAATAAAATGGATTAATCTTTATTTTTTTATTAAATTTCTTTATTTAATTTGATCTAACAAACCTATTAGGTTGAGTTCGTAACGCCGTTTTCAACCCATCGATTAATTTAGTTCTAACAGCTACTTCCTCTTCTTCACGTGGAAAAAGCAACTGAAATAAAACATAATTTTTAATTTTATTTCTACATTTTCTTTCAACTTCACCTACCATGGACAAGGCATTCACTTTCTCAATGTAATAATCAGGAAAACTTGTGGAGCAAGTTTCTTGTTCATCCTAAAAGAAAACAAAAAACAAATAATACTTTAAACTCCATTTTTTAACACAAAATTTACATGAAAAAAATTGCAAAAAATTGCAAAAAAACCTTTTTCCGACTGCAATAAATTTGCCATTTTTTTTCTGACGGCAAATTAAACATGGCCTCTCTTTTTGGTGCAGCTAAATCCAATTCATCCTATTAAAAAAACAAACAATAACGCCATTATTAAGTCATAATGAAACATGATGTAATGTCAAAACTTGTGAATGAATTGACATTAAAGAAAAAACAATGAGAATAAATACAAGTGGCATTGTCACTCACAACAAGTTCCGCAAACTTGGCATTTAGTTCTTCCTCGTCAGGCATGGGTTGAGTAGGCGTGAGGGCTTGTAAGTTCACTGTTCCGCCATTTTCTACAACTTTATAGGTGATCTCGGGGGGTTCGTTGTTGCTGAAACAGCTGCACCAGCCGTTCGTGCCCCTTCTAGCCGGCATTTTCGGTAATTGGAGACTGGTTGTACAAAATGTCACCAGCTAAAATAGAAATTAATGGAAAAATATATTAATAAATTTATCTTGTGCGTAATTAATTAAAAAACCATTGAAAATGTTGATATTTACATTTGTTTTTGCTGTAATAGCTTTAAGTCAAGTGTTGTAATGAATTTTTAATTTAAATATTAAATTAAAAAAAAATAAAAATTTTAAAAATTAAAAAAAAATTTTTAAATTAAAAAAAAATTAAAAAAATATTTTAATTGAATTTTTAAATTTCAAGAAAAATGTTAAATTTTTTAATTCTTCACTAAAAAAATCAATATTTTGACCACCCAAATCTAAAATCTCAAATTTCACATTCAAATCCAAATCTAAAACTAAAACCAAACTTCACTTCCTGTGATCACATTCAAAGAAAAACATCAACACAAATAATTTTTACAACTTTAAACTCATTTTTTTCTTCCTCAAGGGTGAAAGTCGTGGTCAAATGTTGATCTAAGAGTTTAAAAAAGGATTCCCTCGTTTTTTTCCCAATCCGAAAGGTTAAACATATGCACAAACTCCAGCAACAGATTGCTATTAACATGCACTCATTTCGCAGTGCGGTCGAAATGGAAATTCAACATTGCACCTTCCACTCGGTCAAGGTAATGAATAAAAACGTGATCCAACATACTAATCAAACATTTCACTTAACAACAAATCTCCATTTTCAATCTTATAAATAATCACAATCAAACAACTCAAATAAATCAAATCAATTCAAAAAATCAACATTTCATTACACTTTCCCTTCACAAAACCCCTCCCCCTAGTCCCTCAGGCCCCTGGGCCCTGTGGCCCCTGCCCATGTGACCTAATACACGAAAACATCAACACAAATGCCCGTTTGACGAGCAAATATACCGTCTTGATGCACTAAACACGAGCAATCGATCAGAGCAATGAGAGCAAAGACCTACCTCCATGGCGACTAGCCCGATGCAAAAATGACGAGAAAATGGTGGGGGAACGAGTCAGAGCAGCTGGCATCAAACAAGGGCACCCTCCACACGTGCGACTGGCCCCATATGGGTGTCTTAAGAGTGATTCCAGGTGCCCTGAGCACTCACAACACACAGCAACTCGGAGAAAACGAGCGAGAGTCGCAGAGAAGCCGTTGTTTGGCGGATCAGGGGAAGCCGGACGGGTTCACTGAGTGAAGAGAGGGATGGTTTGTACACACGCGTCTGGTGCTTGAATCGATGCCCCACCGTGTTGCACGAGGGTGATGAAACAAGGAAGAAGTAAATCGATGGTCTTTTTGCTCGGGAATACAATGGAATTTTTGATATTTTGTGTTTACGTGTTTTTAAGTCGGATTTTTGACACGTGGGGGAGTTGTTGGGGATGAGGTAATTGTGGGAGGTGTTTATATGTTACGCCATTTTGGGTTGGATGTTTGGATTCGTAATGTTTGAATTAAATTGTTAGGTGTGTTGTTTGAGAATTTGAAGAATGATAAAGTATCGATTGTAAATATTTACAGAGTAATTGTAAATGTTTAATGGCGTGATGAGATTTTTATTTTTATTTTTTAATTAGTAACCTGATCTCATGGGATTGGGAAACCCCGTAGCTTGTACTTTGTACTGTTTCATGTTTCGGTTTAGATGTCTGTGCTGATATTTTTGATTTGTTGAAATTGTATATTTTAGTTTAGGGTATTAAGTTTTGTATGAAAAAAGTATGCGTTTATAGCATTTGTGTTGATAAATAGATAAGAAAAAAGTCAGATTTTGTATTTTTGCTGCATATGTTTTATTTTTGAAAATGTATTTGAGTTTTTTCAGCATATTTTTTAGCATATTCAGCGTAATCGAAGCATTTACAGCATTTTTTAAGCTTTTTCAGCATTTTTTAAAAGTTTTTTCAGCATTATTTTAAGCAATTTTAGCATTATTTAAAGCTTTTCAGCATTATTTTAAGCATTTTTACCATTAAATTTAAGAATTTTCAAAATTTTTAAAGCATTTTCAGAATTTTTAAAGCATTTTCAGCATTATTTTTACCATTATTTCCAGTTTTACAACCATTTTCAGAATTTTAAGAATTTCTAGATTTATTTTTAGCATTTTTATTATTATCATACAAAAAATTCTACACATTTACATCCATATGATATATACACATATGAAATTGCAGCCATATTACGATAACATGGTATGACGACAGTAACCTAATAATAAGACAATAACGCAATAATAACCATGTAAATTTATCGCTTATTAAAAAACATCTTATCTGCATCATACGCAAAACAATTTTTTCCTCTCATTTTTTTACCTAGTGTCAAGTAGTAAATCTGAGATGTGATGAAACCACACATTTCTTGTTTCATTTCCTGCGGGGAGAATTATAAACATCATATATAGGTTTAATGCTAAATACAAACCTAAATTCGACTGTGTACAAATGTGAAATTCAATTTGACATTGATAATGAAGATAAAACACGAAAACATAAACATAATTAGATCCACTTGGCCTCCTTCATGTTTCTAGACACATTAAAGTTACTACATCACGATTTGTGGGGCGGATAAACACTCCCAGAACAAACCACAACCTTCAAACCGGAAGTCAACACAAACAACGAACTACACAAGTTTATTTTAAGTTAAAAAAGAAACAGATTTTAATTTATTCAGTTAAAAAGAGCTTTAATGCAATTTGATGTTCGCTAATTGCCAATTGTGTGTGAAGAGGGCGCTACACGAAAAAATCCGACATATGGCGGCCATCAGTGCTGAGATTAGTAAATGATAACCAGTGAGAAGGGTGGTGATTAAGGAGCACGTGGCATAAGACAAATGATATCTAATCCTACGCAATTCTTCTATTTAGGTCTGTGACACCCTCTGTCACAGCTGGATACGAATTATATTCTAGGAAGTTGTAAACTGGAATTTAAATTTTATTATATCGCTCTAAACTCGTTGTTCCTAATTTCTGTTGTAAACAAAAACTCAAATAAATGTATGAATAGATAAATAAATTGTGTTATCTCATTTATTTTTTTATTAACGGTTAATTAAGGTTAAGTCGTTCTTAGCTACTGCTTATTATCTAGTAAAATACGCCTAAAGCGCTCTGGTTTTAATAAATGTTTATTAAAGCGCTTTAATGTACGTTTATTAGTTATTAAAATTCTCGTTTGGTGATGTAATAAAATGAGGAATTTTTGTGTTTTGTGATGAAATTACAGATGAGACATTATGTTTTTGTGTCGTTTTTTGGTCAGTTACCTGTGTCCTTATATGTAAAAAGACCAGTTCTTTGGAATCAAATTTACTCGCATTTGGTAATAATTTGGCGGCCATTTTTCATACTCGTTTTGAATATGCAGGAAGTAAGGTCATTTATGGCATAATAATTTATTTACGAATAAAGAAGTAAGTGATTTTACAAGTTGTATTCGCTTTCTAAAGTTTAGATTCAGTAGTTAAAATGTCACAAGTCAACTGTCATGTTTGGACGGAGTTGACCTTCGCCTTGGCCGCGAAGGGCTCGTCGTAGGCGGCCAAGGTGAAGGTCAATTTCCGTACATTGTGTCGCTGTTGAATTTACATAAATTTATGCTCGTTTAGGTCAGTTTCTGTTCAATTTTTTTTTTAAATTTATATTAAGGTAAGTTTTTAGAATATATTTATTTATTTTTACTTTTTAATTAATTGAAAAGAAGACGAATTGAAAAAATTACTTAACCGTAAAAAAATTCGCTGGAATGTATTTACGAATGCATTTATGAATGTATTTACGTAATTAATGATGAAACCATAGCTATAACGATTCGAGTCAAGTTAAGGTCATTTTATAATCAATTTCGACTGTGACTAGTTTATTTGAGTGATGTTTTCATCATGTTTAAATATAAATTCATTACTTTACATGTGTCAAAGACTCAAAATGCAGATTATTATGCATATTAACATTGTACAGAGAGACCGTATAATTTACAACATACTTTGTGTATAAACATGTTTAAATATCTCCGTCAAATGGATGTTTATATTATTTTTTATTTGGCATAAAACGTCAAAAAGACGTCTTGTGGTCGTCCTAAAGACGTCTCAGGGACGTGCTAAAGATGTCAAATGGATTTTTGTGTCATTATTTTTAATTTTCTGCTAAATTTAATTAATTTTCTTATTGAATTTTAATTTTATTATCTTTATTATTAATCTTTTAAACGTTGAGTTATTATAGAGTAAAATTAATTGAAAATTAAGCGATTTTACGTGATAAAAAGAACATTTTTCATATCTCAAATTATGTTATGCTGTTATGTTGATGTATTTCATAAATACATGTTTATTGCTGTGAGCTATAAGGAGGAACGAACGTCCTTCGAAGGACTCCATCAAGCAGACAACGACCGCCATGCACTTACAGCTCCCTGATGAATGACGTGACGTGACTCATTCCTTCAATTGATTTCCGCCTAACTGCATCTCTTTACAATCGTTCTCAAATGTAATGAGATTCACAAACCCGTGTCGGGGAATTATTCAATTTTAAACGAGTTTCCATACACTAAAACCTCATTTTTAAATTTTTTTAAAAAAAATAAATTAATTAAAATTAAGAGATTTCTTTAAATTTTTTATTTAAAACTTTTTTATGGACTAAATTTACTTGGAAATAAATTGTTGCTAGTTTGTATACATCACGAAATTACGTGACAGGTTAATTCTCAACCTGTTTATAACTTGGCAATTATAATTAATCCCGAAATTATCATTAAATATTTATATTAGAATCTTTAATAATAAAAAACGATCAAATATTTTTTACTTCCATTTATGGAGACTTAAAAAGAAGAAAGGAATTTCAGTTGGAAAACACCTGCCCATGTTCACCTTGAACTAACATTTCATTCATCAAATCTAGAATTAAAGTAATATTTACACCCAAAATAAACATTAAACATATTTAGAAACATAAATATATAAATATTTAAAGAATAAATTCTTTATTTCTTTCTCCGCGTTTTTTACGAAACAGAAAAAATATCTTTCTCTTGCTCATATAAATGTCTTCATTTCTCTTCGAAGATACAGATAACATGCTGTCTTTCCTAAATTTACGAATCTTATCCGTCAAAATAGTACTTTGACCCTCAAAAATAAAATAGAAAAAAGCCTAAAACAGCACGAAGTAACATCAATTTATTTCACACGATTTTAAGAATGTTTCGTTTCAGGTTCAAGGATAAAAAGTTTAAATTGACACCGTGTTAAATTGGTGTTATCAAATAGAAATTCAGGTTAGGAGACCATCACTAAACTCCATTCGAAATCATTTCTACACTTTAAAACATTTTTTCAATTATTTGTCAACCATTTTCCGCGACACGCCATTTTTATCTACGGTATCTCATAGGTACCAGTTAAAACAAAAATTTACTATTAATTAAAATGTTTCAGGCTTTTAGTGTAACTAATTTGTGAAAAGGAATGTTGAAAACAAAATACCATAAAAAATAGAAGAAACTGTCACATCGACCTATAAAGAATTTCTAATTTTTAAATTTTTACATATTTTTTGTGACATTAAAAAAATAAAACAAACATTATGCTGATTCTCTACCTACATTTCTTTTAGGGTTAACCATAAAAAATCCAATTCATCCTGAAGGGTCAAAAGCCAACAGTTTTAAAATGTAACGAAAAAATTTATAGTTTCTAAGCCTAAAGGGGTTCAAAAAGTGGGGCAAGGAGTTACCCCCTTCCATTAACCCCTTGAAATGAGGAGAAGTGGAAATCAAAGATGGTATTTGAACTGATTCTAGTTCAAGTTGGAAAGTAACCCCTAAAAAATGTTAAGAATTGGATAAAATTATTCAGAAAATGAAAAATAAACAAATGAATTTGTTGCATTCAAACTGAGAATAAAAACAGAGATGAAATTAACTTGTTTATTCCATTTCTCCTCCCAATAAACCTTCAACCGCCTCAAATTGTTGCTGTAAGGACGTCGACATTCACTCCCTATATAATTATTTTGTGTCCATCAAAGATGGAATCAAATTATTACCACAATTATAATACTATTAAGCATAATATATAGATAAAAGAAGCAAAAAATTGAATGACAAATGAAAAACATTGAAAAAATTGTGTCAATTGAGTCGAACGAGCTTTCCACATCACCGAGATGTTTTCTAGATGGTTTTCGCTTGCAATTTGCATGTTTTCCGTTAAATTTGGGGTTGTGATGAATAACGAGTGTTATAATGTGATAAATATGAGATTTGTACTTACCAAATAGTGAATGTGATTAAATTTGAGGTAAAATTTCACCCAATATTGGCAGAAATCATAGTGTAATGGCGGCCGTTTTGGTGCTTTTCTCTCTTCCCCGTTTCTCCTAAATGGAAGGATTCTGACTCACCAAAAGCATCGCTAGACGAAATCGATTGCTCTCATAGATATCAAGGCCACCGATATAAACAGTTTCTTATCTTTTAATAACTCTTTCCCCAAACAATTTATTTTTTTTCTTTAAATTCTAAATATTTATTTTTATTTTTATTTTTATTTTATTTTTTTAAATGAAACAAAATGAAGAAATGTAAAAAATTAAAAAGAAATTCACAACTTACTTCTTTGGTCCATGTTGGAAGATGAAAAATATCTCTCCACGAATTAACAATGTCACTAGATGACACTGCAGAAGTCATTTTTTCTTCTTTTTCTTCTCAATTTTGATTCTTTTCAACCGAGTTTGATAATAGACAATGTTTCTGTCACTCTTCTACACTCGAATCAGTTTAATCACTGATGAATAAGAGTTCGTACTTGTACCTACGAGTTTCACGCTTGAGAAAAAACCTAGCCTCGGGTAATATCACCTGAGTTCCTCCAACGAAAGCGCAACATTACGAGATGACCATAGGTGAGGTGAAAAATATACGGTTTGCATTTGATGTTTGGTTTTTCGAACGTCCTACACGTTATTATTAGTTTTAAAGATGAGAAATGATACTGTTTATAGAAAAATCACTTCCGTATAAAGTTGATTGTTCCAATTTTATGTCACGATTTATTTTTCGAGTATTTGAAAAAGAATTTAACGTTTCCGTACTGTAAACACACCTAATGGTAATAATTATTAGTTTGGTAAATAGAAGTATTTAGGGAATGACTAAACTTGAATTGTTGCACAATTTGGTTGAGAAAGTAGAATTGTTTTAATATTTGTGATTGAAATTTGAAATTTATGTGTGATGAGATGTAAATGTTTATTATCTGTAAAGAATAGATAAGGAAAATGTGTTTGTTTTACATATTTTTTTTATTTTGTAATTTATAAAAGTATAATAAAAGTCAAAATAAATAAATAAATTTGAATTTAATTACTTCTAAACACTTTAAAAACAATATAAATTAGGATCTAAATTATAACATAAAATCCAACACTGAAAATAAAAAATAAATCAAAACAAATTTTTATTTCCAACCTAATAACCAAACTAGGCTTAAATTACTTTTACAAAAAAATTAACACGAAAAAAGAAATGTAAACCCATTTTTATACCTAAATAAACCGTTAATAGTTTCACATTGTAAACAATTGCTCGTGGCAAATTAAACTAGTTACTGTACTAAGAAAAACAAGAGGAAATAGTTGAAAAAATGAGATCATTAGTGACATTTTGTTGGACATTCCTGTGTCTCGTAGGCGCCATCGATGACCTCCCAATCTTGGGATTGGCCACACCCAAACTAATTAAAAGAGCAGATGCAGTGCAGACTATGGTGTGTTGAGATCTGAATCTGTCATCTCTTCTGCCTACTGACCCCTGTGAAGGCCCTCAGGAATCAAACCAAACATGTAGGCCAGTGGGTTTCCGTAGCAGAGGATGCTTGAAATAAGCCTACTAGTGTTATTGCACTCGAGCAAATAAAAAAGGACCATAAACTCAACTACATACTGAGTTTCGAGCACATATCTCACCTTACACACTCGTAAATTACGATATACTTGTTATCTGTAATATTATTTCATTTCTTTATTTCTTTATTTCCAGGAAAAAAGTGATGTAATGTAAACGATCAACAAATTGTCAGTTTTGATCGTTTCGCACGATTTTTTTAAAGATAAGAATTTTTTATTTTTTCTTTATTTTTACCGATTATTTCGAGATGATTACTTTGCAAAACATGTTTCAAAGTGGGATTTCTTTGTAGGTGTTACAAAACAAGAGCTTATCGCACTTGTAGGAATAAATAAAAACCGTTGGTGCATGTTAAGCGAAGAATTTTGAAAATGTTTTCATCATTTTAGAGAAATGATCTTCAATTTGACCTGTATTGTATTAATTCGTGTAAGGTTGTTGTTATTGCATTTGTAATTTGGTTTTATATTTTTATAATTCTATGTTTGTGGTGCTTTTTAGCAACGATGTGACGTCACCAACAGATGTTGATGTGAAGTCGATTTCTATGGAAGAATGAAGCTTAAAATGCACATCTGCTTTGCATCTGCTTATTGGTGTAGAAATGAAGGAAAATCCAAGGTTACACTTTTTGTTGCTATTTTTGATGGTTTGTATTGATTATTGATTTCAATTTTATGTTGCAATTTTATCTGTTGATATTTTTAATACGTTTATTTAAATCTGTAAAAGAGAAATTTTGTTAATGAAATAAAAATTATTTGTATAATTTGAATAATGGTTATGATGTGTGTAAATGAGTATAAATAAATACTTATTGGGATAATCTCGTAAAACGTGTGATGTAGAAATGTAGAATGAAGAGAATGATTTTAGTTATTTTTACTTTATCTACGTTAAATGTAGAGTATATTTGTTTATTCCGGTATTTATCATTATTTTCTAACGTTGTACGAAGGATATATTTGTATCAAACAAATAGGCTTCCATCTTTCAAGTTAGTCTACGTAGCTGCTTTTAGAGGGAGCCACATTAAGAACTGAATATAAATCTGATATAACAGAAATTGAAGACCACTCTCTTAAGTGTTAGTGGCTCAAGTGGTCAGTTTGCTACTTGTGATTAATGGATCCACGATCGATTTCTGTTGAAGGCATACGAAACTTTTCTATTTGTGGTCGTTTCGTCTCATCAGTTTGCTGCGGACTAATGACTGTTTTGTCTCCATGTTTCGCAGCTCAAACGTTTTGCCGTTTATGATTTGCCGCCGTTTCATCGCAATACAGTTTTATTGTCGATTTTAAATGATTTCAAGCGATTTTACGTTATTTCAAGCAATTTATCTCGATTTTATGCGATTTTAAGCAGTTTTTAACTGATTTTCCACGATTTACCGTGATTTACCATGATTTTTAGCGATTTCAAGCAATTTTTAACGGATTTACCGTGATTTTCCATGATTTTAAGCTATTTTAAGCAATTAACAATTATGCATTTTGGTGTCACAAAACGAGGAAAACAAAATGTGTGATTAATTTTTGGAATTTTTAAAATAAAAAATAAATAAATAAATTTTTAAAATAAAAAATAAATAAATAAATTTTTAAAATAAAAAATAAATAAATAAATTTTTAAAATAAAATTATTTGAATTTTTAGATTTGTTAGCTTTACAT